>CM046542.1:5405000-5594205 GCA_024713555.1 Spirodela polyrhiza
TAGTAGCCTGATTTTGCCCTTTTGCAAGATCCCTCCAAGGGTGATTCCAACTTCCTCTCCAAAACAGGGTCTACCTCTAGTCCATTCCCCCATCCTTTTGGTTATATAGCCAAGGTGGGGGCACCATTACATTAGTTGTTCCTCCTGTCCTTCTAGCCGTTGGGGCACAATGGTCTCTTGGCCACCTAGCTATTGGGGCACCTTGATAACATGATATCTCTGCTGATTATTCCTTACATTTTATGTCATTTGATTCATTTAAATCTTGAAAATATCATATTATTAACAAAATTAGTGAAATATTCTTGAATATGCATCAATCTCATTATTTACAAATTATGTATGAATTTCACATGATTTTGACTAATCTTACTTGACTTCTATGAAGTCAAATAGTTTTATTACTAAGAAATATTTTCAAGTTTTCATGTGTGCAGAATTTAACAAGACTCAAGAATGAATTTGGAGCAGCTTGGAGGAAGGTTAGCTTTGGAGCATAAAGGAGAAATTAAAGGAAGTTTTGAGTCTTGTCTAAGCCCATTTAGACCTTCCTAAATTTATTTTTAGAGGAAGAGATTTCGAAATTTATGAAGAAAGATTAGGGAATTATTAAAGAGGGGCATTTTAGTCATTTTTTTCCTTGTATAAAAACTACTTTTCCCTTTCTCTCTCATTATTCTAGACGGGCTTCAGCGAGTGGCTGGCCAGCAAGACAAGGCTCTCCAAGATCTAGAGTTTTCTTTGGTGTAAGTTTTCTAGAGTGATCATTCAATCTTTTCCTTTATTTGATTTGAAGAAAACGCGTGATCCTGGCGGAATATAAGGATCCAAGCATGGGAGAAGGCATTGAGGGCTCAAGGAATGAGCATTAAGTTTTTTTTAGGAACTTAGGTTTGCATTAGATTCTCATTTCTATTCATCTTCATCGCTGCTCATCATCCCTATTACATTTCTTCATTTTCTCTCTACCCTATTATTTCGTCCATTTTTTCTCTTTAGGATTAGGTTTTTTTGTCTATTATACCTCTTGCCTCGTCTATTGCCTTTGTCATCTGCTGCTTTGCCTCTTCCTTGCCGCTTCTCATCTCTCTTGTTTGCCGACCACCACCACCCACCGTCAGCAGCCACGTCCCAGTCGACCACCGCCACCACCTGTTGTCAGCAGCCACATCTTTGCCAACCACCGCCACCTATTGCCAGCAGCCATGTAGCTGTCGATCACCGCCGTGTGCTCACCACTCGCTGCCGTGTGCCCATTGATCACCGCCGCCGTCTATTGCCAGCCTCCGTGCACTCGCCGCCAGCTGCTGCATGCCCACCACCATCCCTCTCTCTCCACCCTTCCAAATGTAACTAGAAGCCCTAAATTTCGGTTAAGTCTGGAAGCGGGCACGGGAGATCCGCGAACCTGTGTATTCTCCCTCATCCGACCGCTAATGACAAAAGTAAGTCGTTATCATTTTTTTTGTTATTTTTTTCACATTAAAAAAGGAAAACTAATTAAAATTAGAAACAAATACAAAAAAATATTTTAATCAGTCTTTAGCTATATTTTCTACATAGGTAAATTCTGCAAAATTCTATTAAATCCTATAAAAATCCTTAAACACTTCCTAAAAATGAGATATTAACTTTCAAGCCAATTACTATTTCTTCTAAAATTGAATTTCTGCCTCTGTGTGGATTGACCCCTTATTTGCCCTATGTCTAATATAGAGTAACTAAGTGGAAAATTTTCTTCACTATTGTTGGTTAAGTCTGAATTCAAATAGCGACGCAAAACCCTTATATTTAGACTTATCACACCTCGGGCCCCCGCAGACCATTATGCCTGCCTAGGCACTTTTCTGCCCATTGGGGTCTTTTGCTTCGTGCAGTTCTGTACTCCTGCCATTGTGCGGGAGTTCTGGTCCTCCCTCCTTCTGTGGCGTGCTCTCATGCCTAGTCGCGTGTTTGGGTACCCACTTTGTCAAGGGTTCCTTGGTGTTGCGCATGCTTGTTGTGCCACATGCTTTTGTTAGGCTGCGTGGGTTTGCCTCCCTTCTTGCCTCTTCTTGTGGGGAGTCCCCATGCTTGGGGAACCATTCTTGCTTGAGTCCTATGTCATGCACGCCCGCCGTGTTGCACACGCTCGTCATGCTGTGCGCGCCTACTGTGTCACGCACGCCTACCGTGCTGTGTGTGCCTACCGCATTGTGCGCATTCGTCATGCCACGTGCACTCGCCATACCGCATGTGCCTGTCATGTTGCGTGCACCTTCCATGCTGTGTCCATCATGCCATGAGCGCCTATCAAGCCACGTGCGCCTGCCGCATCGCGCGTGTCCATTGTGTTGTGCATGCTTGTTGCACCACATGCACCTGTTGTGTTGCGTGCGCCTATCATGCCCCACACACTGCGTCCCTTGGCTTTGTTAGGGGCATTCCTTGCATCCTGTGGGGGCCCTGTGCCGTTACTTCTTTTGAAAACATTCTCCCCCCTGGAGAGTCTGACATCCTCATTGGGAGTGTTGCGAGGTACTTCACAATGTGGTCTTCAAATTGCCACAGGTCCTTCTCGGGATGCCTTGTTGCTACCTTCAGTGGGTCTTCTTCCCAACATATGAAGAAATTTGTGTGCTTGTGCACGTTGTGGTGCCCTCGTCCATTTGTGAATTTATGGGCCAAGATGTTTCCGATGTCCCTTGTGAAAGTTGTGTTTGCCAAAGGGGGTTGTCATGTGACTTTGTTTCTTGCAAGGTCCTTCCGATCAGCTTAGTATCTTTTCAGTATAGATATGTGGAAGACTAGGTGTATGGGTAACCTCGGTGGTAGCTATACTTTGTAGGTCACCTTGTTGACCCACTTTATGATGTTGAAGGGGCTCTCGTACCGTTGGAGTAAGCTCTGACTTTTGGTGGTATCACTCATACACCAATGAATTTCAAGATTCATCCGTAGTAGCACCTTGTCACTTGGTTGGAACTCAACTTCTCAATAGTGTTTATCTACTTGCTTTTTCATTCTATCCATTGCCTAATGAAGGTTCTCCCTTGTAGTCTCTAGCATATCCAGGTGTCTCTCGACTAGTCTGGTGGCTACGTGGCACCTGTTGGGGGCATCTAGTAGTTAGAGTGGCATGAGTGGCTGGCAATTGGTTGCTAGTTCAAAGGGCGAATAGCCTGTGACACTACTACATTGAAGGTTATATGCCGATTATGCTGAGTCTAGTAGTTCCACTAAATTATCTTGTTTTGTTAAAACATAATGTCTGAGGTATTCTTTCAGCATGCTATTAAGGCATTTTGTCTGGCCATCGGTCTACAGGTGATAAGTTGTGGAAAAGTGAAGCTATGTGCCCAGCTTGATAAATAAGACTTTCCATAATCTTCCTATAAAGCACGTGTCCCTATCTGATATGATCAATTGTGGTAATCTTTAATGTTTGACCACATGTTTGAAGATCATTTGTGCCGCCTTCTTTGCTGAGTAGTGCTTGTTTGTGGGTATAAATATCCCATATTTTGTTAGTTTGTCCACGATCACTAGGATGGTGTAAAACTCCCAATTCTTTAGTATACTTATGATAAAATCAAGTGTGATTGTGTGTCATGGTACCTTTGGAATGGGTAGCGATTGTCATAGCCCTATTGGGCATCGCCGCTTGTTTTGTCCTATTGACAGCTCATGCATGTCTCCATATACGCTTCCACGTCCTTCTCTATCCCCAGACAAAAGTAGTCCCTACTTAGTAGGGCCAAAGTATGTTGCTATCCTAGATGTCCTAACCACTATGTGTCATGAGCTACTGTAATTAGTTTCTGCCGATGCTCTCCCATTGCGTGTATGTACATCCATCGACCTTTTGTGAAGAGGAGTCCATCGTTGGTCCAATATCACCGTGTGGTGCCAGCCTATACTCTAGTGAGTAGCCTCTAGGAATAAGAGTCCCGCTCACATGCGGTACTAACATGTTGCACCAGGTTAGTAGTTGGCTCTACTGTGCTGGTCACATTGAGCTCCTCTATCATACTTCTACTAAGTGCATCCGCCACCACATTTTGGGCGCCTAATTTGTGAAGAATTTCAAAGTCATATTCTGCTAAGAGTTGTTGCCATCTTGCTTGTTTTCCCGTGATTCTTGGCTGCGATGAGAAGTAGGTGGCTGCCACATTGTCTGTAAATATTGTGAAGTGATTCCCTAATAAGTAATGGCGCCATACTCTCAAGTAGTAAACCGTCATCTCTCTTTCATGGATAGGGTAATTCCTTTCCGCATTGTGTAGCTTCCGGCTCTCAAAAGCCACAAGGTGGCCTTCTTGGTTGAGTCCTATCACTACCTCACTACTAGCATCCGTGTGTAGGGTGAATGGCTTGCCAAAGTTCGGAAGTCATAGGAGAGGTTTTGATGAAATTAATTCCTTGAGTTTTTGGAATGCCTCTTCACATTTGGGCTTCCATTTTCAGGCCTCGTCCTTCTTTAGTAGGTTGGTCAGGGGCACTATAACGGGAGAATCCTCTGATAAATCTCCTATAATAGTTGACCAATCTCAAGAATGACCATAAGCCCTTGATGTCACTCCCATCTTCATCAGTACTCCTTTTGCCATCCCCATAAGTGGTCACTTGGAGGAATCCGCTACCTTGATCCTCGTCTTCGTGGGTATTATTTCCAAGTTGATCCTTCTAGCTTCCTCAAGCGAGATGAAGTTCCCCGTTGCCCCACTATCCACCATTGGTGCAATGGGCTCTTCGTTGATTTGTGACTTGATGTATACCAGTCTCCTTCCTTGCCCTTGAGTTGGCCACAAGCAATTGACCAATTCAAAGGCATTAATGCCTTCCTCTAGTTCCTCCTCTTTGTTGCCTGGTTGTATAATGTTTAACCGAGGCTTCTTGTTGGCACTTGGGCAGTCACATTTCTGGTGAGGCCCCCCACAATTGAAAGAGTATGTTCCAAAGGGCTTCTCTAGATCTCCTACGGGTGCATTTGGTGCTGGAATGGTCAGTCCTACACGTCCACCCCTGCGCCCTTGTCACTTGTTGCCCCAAGGGTGTCGCCCTCCCCAGCCTCCTGGTGCCACCTCTGGCACTGGCCATGGGCGACGGTAGTCCTCCAAGGATTTGGCAATCCTACACGTTTCATCCAAGGTGGTAGCATGATACTTGAGGCATTCTCTTCTTGCCTAGGGTTGTAGCCCAACCATAAAGAATTGGATCCTATGCTCTTCGACCATTATTGGGATGTTGAGCATTAGGGTGAGAAACTTCTGCACGTATTCCCTCACGGACTCCGTTTGCTTTAGTCTCGTTAGCTCCGACACTACTTTGAAGAGTCTGATGGAAGGCTTGAAGTAGCATCTGAAGGTTGCCTTAAAGTCTTCCCATGTCTGCGGCGTGTCTTCCCCTTTAGTCCTCCACTAGAGTGCCGCTAAGTCTTCTAGAAATCAAGTTGCAATTTCGGGGCATTCGGTGTCGGTGTATTTGTGATCTTTGAGGTAATTTTCTATTTCTCACAAAATGAATCTACCTTGATTGTATCTCTTTGGCTTGAGAAAGGTATGGGTGGAGGTAGGCCCATTCCTTTTTGGCCCTAAGTCTGGGAGGTGTTATCCTACTACCGGGGTGGCTCGCTGTAGTGTCCCCTCATCGGGGAGGGTTCTTCTCTCTAGAGTTGCTCATTGATTCTATTTTAAGCTCATTGATCATCATCTTTGTTGATTGGAGGTGCTCCTCGAATCACTCTTGCCTCTTGTTCGAGCACTCCTCCTATCGAGTCAGCACTCCTGCAACTTGGACATGTTCCCCTCAAGAGATCTTTTGACTACTTGAAGGGATTCCTTGGTGGACTGCAGCTCTTGTTCTAGCCTTGCAATGTGCAGACCTTGTCCCCTCTCCCCCATGGCTTTGATACCACTATCACACCTTGGAAGAATCTGTAGCCTAGTAGTCTGATTTTGCAATTTTGCAAGATCCCTCCAAGGGTGATTCTAACTTCCTCTTCAAAAATGGGGTCTACCTCTAGTCTGTTCCCCCATCCCTTTGGTTATATAGCCAAGGTGGGGGCATGGACTAGCCGTTACATTAGCCATTCATCTTGGCCTTTTATCCGTTGGGGCGCCTCGGGCACCCAACCGACCATTTTGCTCGCCTGGGCACTTTCCTACCCATTGGGGTCTTCCGCTTCACACAGTTTTGCAACGCGTGGGAGTTCTGGTCCGCACTCCTTCTCTAGCATGCTCTCGTGCCTGGTCACGTGTCTAGGAACTGATGACATGTTGTTCATTACATAAATATTATGAATTTCACATGTATATCCTTATTAAGATGAGCATCTATGCATGTTATCATAACTTAAAGGGTCAATTTCATTTTTTAGAATGATTGTATAAGTCTTCTAAGCCTTTTGGTCGTTTGTACAGAATTTTCTGACAATTGATTCATAAAGTAATTAATTTTTTAGTCAGAATATATTATTTGCTTTTTCTTTGGAATTATTAAAGGCTCTCATGGTTTTTTAATGGTTTTTTACCGTGATTTAGTGTTGTCTCTACAGGTGTTTTGATTTCGCTGCCATTAATAGGTGGCCAGCCCAATTATTGTCGAGAGGTGCATGCTATCACGATAAAACTAGAGGAAGGATTAACATGATTATTTTTTAGTGTGTAGGGACATGTGGTGAAGGATTAATGAGGCAATCCAGCAGAGGACTTACACCTAATCACGGCTGTCCACTAGAGCTTACGAGGATGCGAAACCCTAATGAAGCTGGCAGCGGCATGGAGGAGAAAGGAGAGGTAGATCAATGGTACAAAATCATCCCAATGAGAGAGCATGATATCAGATGGACCAAAAAATGTTTAGGGCTAAAAATTGGGGGGTAGCATCGTCATTTCTACCATGACCATCCATGCTGCGTATATGGGGAGAATGCTGAAAATTTGGAGGAATATCTTGTGTCTCGCCCCCAACAGTGGTTGGCCAACAAGAAAGAGGGCAACAGAGATCATTCTTGTGTTCAAGCATATAATTTTGTAAGTTCTTCTCTCCTTTTATTCATCTTGTTGGTTGCAAACCGCCATGACCTAGGTGAAATATATAGGTCTTGGATAAAATGAATGTTTGAGGAAGTATTTATTGATTGAATATGAGAACACCCTTTCTTATATAGCGTTTGTAAAAGATATTAGTGCAGAGTTTTCTTTTCTTTCTCATTCAGCCATCCCAACTCTTGCTCTCTCTCTCTCTCTTTTTCTCTTCTAAACACATCGAGTTCAGATTATTTCAATTCCTCCCTGTGGTTCAACATCCTTACTTACAATATATAGAGTATTGAGTAATAGAAATTAATATTAGTATTATTGAATAAGTCAAGAACGGAAACGACAACAATTTAATATCATACAAATGACTTATCAGGTACCCACTTCGTTCGGGGTTCCTTGGTGTTGCGCGCGTCTGTTGTGCCATGTTGACTTGTCAGGTTGCGCGGGTTTTTGCTTTCCTTCCCGCCTCTTCTCGTGGGGAGTCCCTGTGCTTGGGGACCCATTCTCGCTTGAGTCCTGTGTCACGCGCGTCCGCCATGTTGCGTGCGCTCGCCGTGCCGCGCGTGCCTGCCGTGTCAGTGAGCCTACTGTGCCACCCACACCTGTCGTGCTGCGCGCACCTGCCGTGTCGTGCGCGCCTTCCACGCTGTGCGCGCCAGCCGTGCCGTGCGCGTCCGTCGTGCCACGCCCGCCCGTCGTGCCGCCCACGTCCACCGTGTTGTGCGTGCCCGCCGTGCCGTGCGCACCCACTGTGTCGTGCGCGCCTGTCGTGCCCCGTATGCCGTGCCTGTTGGCTTTGTTATGGGCATTCCTTGCGCCCTGTGGGGGCCCTGTGCCATCACTTCCTCTGTGACACATGAACCTTCACCCTCAAAGAGGAGAATTGTTTTTGAGGGAAAATCATGATTCCGTTCCATGTGCTCCACCTCCAAGAGTTGGTCGCAGGACTCCATTGCCCCTGTAGGGTTGGTCGTGAGGATCCAGTTGCCTCGACAGGTTTGTGTCATGAGGACCCCGCTGCTCTCGATTAAGAGTTTCATCAACTATCATTTGCAGCCACCACCATTCTGTCCCCGCCATCTTCATCATCACTCCCGACTTAGTCAGTGTCATCGCAGCCTGCATCGGCACCGTCACAATCCGCCATTGCCTTTATCATCTTTGTCACCATCTGCTGTCATCATCCTCATGCACTGTCGCCACCATCAATCAGTGTTGCCCTTGTCCTCGCCTTTGCTAATGGCTACTCCACACCAACTTCCCCAGCGCCATCACAACCTCCATCTGGTCGCCATCTTCGTCTGCCAATGCCTTCGCCTCTAGTGCAGCCTCTGCTGCGCCAGTGCCCTTCCACCATCTGCCATCACCACCAGCTTCGCCGCCGTCGTGTGGTTATTCCCGACAGGGTTAAAACACCTGGTTTGTGGAACCCAACGGTGACAACAACTTTTCATCTTGAATGATCACATACCGTGATTTTGCCATATATACTATATTAGATTTGAGTACCTTATGGCTGACGGTTTGCCTAAACTGTACAGTCTTCACCCCCCTATCTCAATTGTGTACAGTTCTTTTGGACGTCGCTTGTGATTTCTACTTTGATTCATTACATTGTTTATGTCTCAATTTTCATCCGCATCCTAAATGCTGAAGATGGCCCAGAGCCTGTCACAAAGCCTGTCAAGGAGGGGAGCTATAAGAAGACCCTTGCATCCCCCGAGATGGGTTATGAAAGAATTAAGTTTGTGGTCTCCAAGTGGAGATCAGTAAATTAGCCTCCTCTGATTGGCTGTGCCCCAAGGGGTCTCTGTCGGCCTTTCAAGTTATCTCCTCTTAGTGTGTCCACCTCATCGTCCTCCCTCAATCTCCTCTTGTTCTTATCCGGTGTCTTTTCTCCTCGTAGAAACTGCATGACCTGAGCGCCAATCTATCCAAGGGATTATAATCATTTACACTATATTTTGCTTGATATTTCGCCCAATTTTCCTTCGATCGTCATCTGGCCCCTATCAAAATCCCACTTGATTGCATTCGACTTTACATCGAGTGTGGAACGCCCCAGCCACGGCGGTTTCTTAATCGCAACGATCCCCCCTTTCAGAGTCTCAAGAGGCTGGGCCACCGTGGGCGGTGATCTTCTGGCATCCAATATCATTTGTGAGAGGCTGTCAGCCCCAGTGTCTGTCGCTCATCACCCTCTGTATCTCTGTCTGCATCTATATTTATGTATATGTTGTATATAAAAGTATCTCATGTAATGGGCTGAAGCAAAGGGTTACTGTCCACTGTTGATCTCGACCGACGTAAAGTCAAGCGACGCATCATCTACCTACTCTTCCACGACCACGTTTTCAAATATTCTATTATATCGTCCAGACTGGCTCTGTCTGTAATCAGAAAGCTCCAATCCAATCCCAGACCGTGGGGCGACAATTGAAGGCAATCAATATACATTTGGGACGGCGACGGGCGACACCACTCCATCCCACGTCAAGACGAGATTGACACCAACGTTTCGGAATCGATCTTCAACCTGTTAACTTTAGCGCGACGACCGGGCCTCACTCTACGCGGCTTGTGACCCCCTTCCCACGCAAAGCGGTGGAGTCCGACTACACTAGAGGAGGAACCGTAAGAAATAATTTATCCGGTCAATTAAGTTGCACCCCCTGGATTTCCGTCGGCGGACAGCGTGGGTCGAGGTACCGTGTTGAATTAGAGTTGGTCCATTAGGTACCTGTTGCTTGCCTGAGACATCACACTTTTGGCCCATTGGAGGGTCAAAGATTCCCGGTTTCTAATCTATTGAAGGTCAACCTCAAGCCCTCTACGCCGTCCATTCCAGACTGGAAGGCGGTGCTGGTTGCCCCTACCGAGCCCGCTTCCCGCGAGTTCAAGGAGCATTTGGACGTCGACTTCAAGCGGGCCATGCGAATCCAGATCAGTGGAATCTGGTTTTACCGATGCAAAACGGGGATGAGCAGGGGCGGCGGCCCGGCGAGGGTCACCAATGAGGTCATCTTCAGCAATCCGAGGTCGACGTCAATCGGTTGGGCGGACTGTGACACATTCCGGCCACAATTATTCGGATACCATAAAACTCGTTCGAGGGTGAGATATTCAACGCGAGTAAGCCAAAAATTACTGCGTTTATACCGAAAATCCCCGAACTCCAGAGAGTAAACGTCTCTAACAATCCCGTCGAATATATTAATCTTGAAATGTTCTAGTATTAGCATAGTGGGGGGCGTTTGACGGCAGTCTGCACACCAGATATAAAAGATAAGGTGGTGCAAGTGTTGAAGATGCACATGATGCATGCAGATTAATTCAATGGAAGACTTTGTTTTCACCTAAATAGTTGTAGCCGAAGTACGCTGGTGGTACCATGCTTGAGTGGCCCAAGGGGCAGAGAGAGAGAGAGAGAGAGAGAGAGAGAGAGAGAGAGAGAGAGGGGAGAGAGGGAGAGAGGAAGGAGAAGAATAGCAATTAGGTACTAAACTTTTGCCTGTCTCAAGTACGGCTTGCTTCTGAGCGAAAATGTTGATCTTGGCTGCTTTTTCGAGTCCACCATTAATGTTCCGAGTCTCAACTTTGCATTGCATCGAAGTCTCGTCCGTTCCTCTGTTTCCATCTCTCTCTCTCTCCCTCTCTCCTTCTCTCTCTTTCTCCCTCTCTCTCTACCCCCTCTTTATCTCTCTCTTTCTCCCTCTCTCTCTACCCCCTCTTTATCTCTCTCTTTCTCCCTCTCTCTCTCCCCCCTCCCTCCCTCTCTCTCTCTCTCTCTCTCTCTCTCTCTCTCTCTCTCTCTCTCTCTCTCTCTCTCCCTCTCTCTCTTTCTTCCTCTCTCTCCCTTCCTCTCTCCCTCACCCCTCTCTCTCTCTGTCTCTCTCCCTCTCTCTCTCTTTCTTCCTCTCTCTCCCTTCTTCTCTCCCTCACCCCTCTCTCTCTCTGTCTCTCTCCCTCTCTCTCTCTCCCCCCTCTCTCTCTCTCCCTCTCTCTCTCCCCCCCTCTCTTTCTCGTGGTCCATATCTGTATATATGTATTTCATGTGTATAGAAAAGGATCTCATCCAAGGGGCCGCAGAGAGAGAGAGAGAGAGAGAGAGAGAGAGAGAGAGAGAGAGAGAGAGAGAGAGAGAGAGAGAGTAGCAAATCCAAACAAAGGAGAGTTCTCACGTCGTATCATAGTGCAAAGTAGCCAAGTTATTATGTTCAGCGAGTTGGCTTTTAGTTTAGGTTTGTTCACCAGAGAGGAAATACTAATTAAAAGCGTGACGCCTTGAAATTGACCGGACTAAAGTGAATGCATCCACCCATCTACGTTTCACCAACCACAGTTTGAAAAACTCTATAGTAGATTATAGTAGATGAGGCCGCAATCCAATCCCTGACCTATACATAACGGCGATGTGTCACATCACGTCAACACGGGATGAACGCCGCCGTTCAGATCGGTTTTCATCGCGACGACCGAGCCTCAGTCGACGGAGATGATGACGCCAAGAGGGCATATGCATGTGCATCTAAATCCTCGAACGTGTCCAACTTATGAAGATGACCCACTTGCCAGGAAGGAGGTGGGGTCAGACAATCTGTTTCGACGTCCACAGAAAGTGCGGGTCGACCCAACGGGTTGAATCAGAGTTGATGAACTGAGTATTTGTGGCTGGCTTGAGAAATCACACTTGGTCAAAGAGACCGGGTTTCGCATCTATAAAAGGTCAGCCCCAGCCCTCTTCGCCATCCATTCCAGAAAGCCGGAAGATAACTGCGGGAGATCATCATCGCCCTACTTCCTACCCCGTCGCTCCGTATTTTTGCCTCCCGATGGCCGCCGAGTCGTTGAGCTTCACTGCCCGCCGGAGGGAGCCGGTGCTGGTCTCCCCGGCCGAGCCCACTCCCCACGAGTTCAAAGAGCTTGCGGATGTCGATCTCCAGGGAGGAACTTTACTGCAGATCAGTGGCATCTGGTTTTACCGACACAACACGGGGATGGATGTGGGGGCCGACCCGGCGAGGGTCATCAAGGAGGCCCTCTCCAGGGCGCTGGTTTTCTACTATCCCTTCGCTGGTCGCGTCCGCGGAGGGGTCGCCGGGAAGAGGCCGGTGGTGGAGTGTACCGGCGAGGGTGTCCTCCTCGCGGAGGCCGACGCTGACGTCCGACTGGACCAGTTCGGCGACGCCCTACTGCCGCCGATACCGTGCTCTGAACAGCTCCTCCAGAACGTCGATGGGTCGGAGGGCCTCTACGATACCCCTCTCTTGCTTATCCAGGTGAGGATCAGCGACGGAAATGGAGTTCACTCTCTCCCATTTCACATGCTATGATGCAGTAGTTAACCCATGGCACACGGAAGCGCACAGCCAAGGAAGTCAGGGGCCAAATCAAATAACCTATTTTCGATATGCCTGGCCGTTCTGATTAGTCAAGCTCCATTTTTCTCCTCTTCGACACCTGCGGTAAAGTTGCGGTAGAGAGAGAGGGAGAGAGAGACTGGAACAGAAGAAAGATCATCCAAAGTTAGTCTTGAAAAAGTAACGTATCCGTATTGGTGTGCAGGTGACGAGGTTTCTGTGTGGGGGTTTCGCCATGGGTGTCCGGCTCAACCACATCATTTCAGACGCTGCTGGACTGCTCCAGCTGCTGAAGGCCACGGCGGAGCTCGCGAGGGGTGCCCCTCGCCCCTCCGTGCTGCCCCTATGGAAGCGCTACCTGCTTCAGGCCCGGGACCCCCCACAGGTGAGCTACGCCCACCGCGAGTACGACGTGGAGGAACCGGCCAAGTTCGAGGATTCTGTCCTCCGGTGTTTCTTCTTCCGTCGGGAGGATGTCCTTGCCTTAAAGAAGAGGCTTCCAGAGGACATGCAAAGGACCACTTCTTTCGACCTGCTCACCGCCTGCGTCTGGCGGTGCCGCGTCGCGGCCCTCCGCCTCGATCGGGCACAACTAGTGCGGGCTATGCCCATCGTCACGGGACGGGGCAGGTGCTCCGCCGTCGTTCCCACGGGCTACTACGGGAACTCGTTCGCTCATCCCGCCGCACTGTCCACCGCCGGCGAGCTCTGCGAGAACCCGTTGGCCTACGCCGTCCAACTGATAAGTAAGGCGAAATCGGAGATGTGCACGGAGTACCTGCGGTCGACGGCCGATCTGATTGCGATCAAGGGGTCAGTGACGTACACTTCGTCGATAGGATCGATGATCGTATCGGACCTGAGGCAGCTGGGCCTCAGGGAGCTGAACTTCGGTTGGGGCGACGCCGTTCTCAGTACCCCGATGACTGCCGCTGAGGTTTGCCATTTCTATTTTCATTACACCAACACCAAACAAGAGGAGGGGTCAGTCGTGATGCTTCGGCTCCCGGCGCCCGCCATGGAAAGATTTGCCAGAGAGATGGAAACCATGATGAAGTAAGGAATTGACGCAGGACGAGGCCCTAGCCTACGTGGCCGGACACTGGCCCGGAAGCCCTTTCTCTTCTTATTGGGCCTTTTCCCTTTTCTCCTTGTTTCTCCGCCTGTATAACGCATGTACCATGTTGTTTAGAGGGAGAGGGTTTGGATTCAAGACAGAGTCTCGTTGCCTGTCGCCTGCCTCTGTGGCTCGCCGGTGGGGAGGGCCTGTGTGGCTTCTCCAAAGGCCCCGTCGCCCCGGTTGGGTTGGTCGGAGGACCCCGCTGCTCGCGGTTAAGAGCCCTATCGTCACCATCACCTCCGCCGCTGCCGCCATCACCGCCGCCGCTGCCGCTGCCTGCATCCGCTGTTCGTCACCGGATCCATCCGCTTGCTGTCGCCGCCGCCGTCGCCGCCGTTGTCTCCGCGCCGCTGCCGTCGTCGCCGTCATCGCCGCCCTCGTCGCCGCCCTCACTCACCACTGCCGTCATCAACCGACCTCGCCGTCCGCGTCCATCCACCACTGCCCGCGTCTCTCCGCCGGCGATAACCATCGCCCACACCGTCCGCCGCCGAGCGCTCCCCCCCCGGTGCCCTTCGCCGTGGGCATCAGTCGTCGTCACCCTCCATTGCCCGTCGCCGCTCCCGCCGTAACCGCCCTGTCGGTTCGCTGCCGTCGGGTCGGTAATCCCCGATTTAGGGCTCAAACGCCCTGAATCGCGGATCCGGTACGCGGGTTCCTTCGGGCCTGATCTCTCTCACCGGACCGCCTCATCCGGCCCCAGTCCTCGCCAGCTCGGGTCCCCGGACCCGTCCGGTGTGAGCCGCCGATCGGCTGGGCCCGTGCCCAGATCTTCATCGCCCGCCTGAGCCAAGGTCCAACGAGTCGCCCACGACCTGGTCAACGGTCAACCACTCGGTCAACAGTTATTTTGGGTCAACGATCAACTATCACTCCCATGGCCCCAAACCTCTTTGTAGATCATTGGACACCGTTGACCAGCCATTGGATGCTGACCTCTCATCATCCAATGGTTACAATTCACACACATGGGATAGAGATTATTCTCTCTCTCCCTAAGAGAGTCTCCCACTCTCGACTGTCGCATTCACTCCCATCACCACTATCACCTTTGTCTTCTTCTTGTCAATGAGACCAACTTCGTCATTGTTGGGTTCACCACCACTAGCTTCATCACGAATCTACTGCCATCAACTTCACTATCACTATCTCTTTGTCCTCCCACTCTCAAAGATAGATAATCTTGCTGCCAACTTTACCACTGCTGCCTCTCTCTTTCTCTCCCCCTCTATCTCTCACTCACTCACTCACTCACTCACTCACTCACTCACTCTCTTTACTATGTTGCCTAATTTCAAGAACATTTGAGGACAATCTTTCTAGAGTATTTTTAGTGGAGGTAAAATTAATTCATAAAATGTATAAATTTATAAATTCTTATTTGTTATTCTTATTCAATTCTTACTTAATATACTCATTTAACATTAGATATAATATTAAATGCTGTTGTCAACAAATATTAAAGGTCAATATGACAACACAATATTTTAGTGATAATGAACACATTGTGGATAATTAATGAGGTATGTATTTATAATACATTATATGTTTTGTGCTGAATATTTATTGATGGGGATCAGGGTTCTTTTTTTGCAAAATATGTCCACTAGATACGAAAGTAAACCTTTTTTGGCTAGTAGTAAAAAGTCCAAGTGTATGTCTTTCTTTGAAATGTCAGATAATGGACAATATTTTTGCAAGATTTACAAAGAGAAGAATTTAAATTATGATCAAATAATCAAGAGGAATCGTCAAGGTAGAACTACCAACTTTTGGAGGCATCTAGACAAATATTATTAACTAATTCATAATAAGTTGAAGGGGAAATCTACTATTGGCACCCAATGATCGATCCTCAATCACATGATGCATATATCGAACAAGCAAATACTATTTAGAGGGGTTACATTTGAGTAGACAAAGGATTTTTGGTGAAATTCATTTGCATCATTAACTAATCATAGAGTGTGATCGATCGATAGATTTTCAAAGAATTGTTTTGATATTGTGCATAAAATTGATTCAAACTTCTATGTTTAAGGACAATTCAAGAATATGTAAATATTTTCTTTATGAAAGAGAAGCAAAAACTCAGATAAATTAGACAGTTAGAAAAGTATCATTGTTAGTTGATGCATAAACTAGTGATAACATGATTCTTTTATTGGGGATCACTATTTATTGTGGATTAGGTGGATGATGAATGGAATTTACAAGACCGGGTATTATCTATAGTAAAATTAAAAGGTCCACACTTAGGAGAGAATATTTTAAGATTATTGTTAGCAACGTTTGAAGACTTTTTGTTAGAGACAAAGGTAAGTTAAAATTAAGTTGTGCATTGTATTTTATATATAACATTGTATATTATATTTATCTATTACATCACTTAATTAAATTATTTAATTTGTCATCATTTTATTTTCCTTGTTGTAGATGATTATAATCATCACAAAAAATGTAAGTAACAACACAGTCACGATAGAGTCATTGGTCATAAGTCTGAGAGAGGTGAGCCTGAATTTTGACAAAACACATCGCATGTCATGTATGGCTTACGTCATCAACTTAGTTGTCTTAGAAGGCTTGAGGCATATGGAGATCCCAAAAGCATTTACAATCAAATAGATGACAAATCTTGTTGACGATGATAAGCTCCTAATGCTTTTTACTACTTCGACATCAATGAGAGAGATTGTCCATTGAGTGAGACAACTAATTAGTGTTGTATGTTCATTTACATAAAGGCGAGAATAATATATAGAATTCTACAAAGAGTTACGCAAGCCAAATAGCAACCTATTAGTGCTTAATGTCCCAACTCGGTGGAACTCAACTTATGACATGATGATTGGAGCTTATGAGAAGCGACAAGTGCTAAATAAGATAGATTTATTGGTATTATCTAATGGCAAAAATAACTATTATATGACTGATAGTGAATGAAAACTAGTTTAAAATTTTGTAATGATTTTGAACTTATTTCGTGAAGTGACACAGTATTTATATCAAGCTAAGGTTGTAATAGCTACATAAGTCTTCATGTTGATCAAGACATTAATTAGTCATATGACAAGAATGGAGCAATACATAGAGCATCATATTATTTTTTTGCTAGGTGTTATCCATAATTGAGGCTTGATCTATTACTCCGACAGATTGTGAGGTAGTTTGATATTCGTTGACTCTTGGGAGATGTTACATAATAGGGGTATAACTATCAACATACACCTAGTGACGTCACTCAAATGACCTCATAGAGAAACATGGTTACATATTACTCTTTATGTCTTATCACAACTTTGCTAGAAGAAATGGATGTACGATAGAATGTCGTGACAACATCCACTAAAGAAGAACTGAAGGCTTATTTGTGCTTACTAGTCATCAAAGAAAATGCTTTGAGTTGGTGGAATGGGAAAGTCATCATTCATTCTCAAAATTAATAGTTATTGCTAAGGAATTTCTCCCCGTGTGTGTGACAAGTAGACCAATAGAGAGGTACTTCTCCAACGGTTGTAGCATCGGCACATTCAAAAGGTAAAGGTAACAAGTATTATAATAATATCATTATTGATGACTTTAAAATGTTGGCTTCATCGAGAACAATTTGAGTTGTTTGATTTAAATGTTAAGAGCATAGATGATGTAAAGTATGACACTTTAGGTTTGGAGGGATGGTGACATCAGGGTTATGTATTTTGATTCTCTTTGTATTATGTGTAAGGAGGGTTGTATGTTTTGCACTCTATTCTCTCCTCTTTTTATGAAAACAATTATGTTAGTATTTTCATCGTGAAGCTTTGTTTATTTTCTCATTTAATTTTTTTTATGCAACTATGTTTTGTTTCTGATGATTGTTAATATATGTACACATATTTTTAATCTATATAACTTAGGCCTATTGTTATATTATCACTACTTTGAATAAATATTTATATTATGCATAAGTTAGATAAAAAATTGTGTAATATATATATTTTTTTATATCGCAGTAAGTTTAAAAGTGAAGTACATCTAATATGACTATATATATAAATTAATAAAGTTAAGGTTTATCACTAGTATATCTATGTATATTAATATCTTAAGAAATATGATTTAAGTGTATCGTAATAAACTTGGTAGGCCTCATATATGTTAGGCCTAATATTAAAATATATATATTAAGTGTATGTATATATAGTAGGATATATATTATTATATAATATTAATTTATTCATATATTATATATTTATATCAAGAACTTTGGCCTAATAGATAGATATATATCACATGATGTATGTATAGTCGTACGTAATATTTATATATATCTTTGATATACATGTTATAGATTTTTTCATTTAACATAGACTTAATATGTATAAATATATCTTATGGCTAAGTATATTTTTTTATATATCTTTATATATTTTTATATATAATACTTAGGTATATAGTAGAATATAATAATATAAATTGATGATCACTCGATCATGATCAATCGGATTGTCAATCATGATGATTGACAATTACAATTAGGGATTTTGGCTGATTGGATTGATGATCGACCATGATCGCACTTCCCTACTTCTCTAGTGACCACTTTCCACAACTAATACTCCTATGTCTTGCACTTATATTACCTGCTCCTTTAATATATTCTCCTTGGGATTGTTGCCGAGTGATCATAATACGGTAGCCACCTTTCTCTACTAGATGATCCATACCAATGATAGCATCTAAACCTTGTAATATCATAGTTGAGCACCCTACAATTGATGGCTTTTCTAAGCTACCCAATCCTATCCCATCTTACCTTTCATTTGGTCCCTATCAAGAATCTTCCAAAGCTTAGCAGAGGGAGGAGATGAAAGACATTTTTGTCGTTGATGATCTCAATGCATGGTTGGGAGGAGTAGTCTCGCAGGTAGTTAATGGACTTCAATCCTTGGTACTTAAAATCCTCAAATTCTATATTTATAAACCTTATCCAAATATGTGTATATCCTAAATATATAGTGGATTAGGGTCAAACTCAAGGAGAATTTTGAATTAACTGATGTATATTAATTGGTGATGATATTATGATTTGTTTACTCTATGAAATTCAGCAACCACAACTAAGAATTTTCATTGCACGAGGTTTTGATTGAATTAACTAGGATAAAAGAAATTCAATTACACAAAAGTCAAAGGAACAAAATGATAATGATTTCTCCCTCTTGTTCTGATGGACATGGGGAGGGAATGCTGGCCTCACACAAGGGTGTCTTCAGTTGATCCTCTTTTTGCTATACTAAGGGAGGAGACCCACAATCATTGCCAATGCTATCACAATTGGACGGGGGAGGGAGAGGTGAGCCGGCCCACCTATGGTGTGCTACAAGTGGTGCCAAAGGAGAGAGTAGGAGGAGGCCATCCCTACAGTAAGAGAGGGATGCACCAAGGGAGGAAGGAGAGAGAAAAGGGCTGATTGTGAATGAGGAGATGGCTGGTGGCGACTCCCCTCTTTTTGGCTTGTGTGCCCTACCTTAGACTTTTCGATTTTACCCCTGCATCCTACAACATTTACAAGTAAGTCTTCTTTGTAGTTTTACCTTTTTATGTTCACATATTACATAAATGCCCTTGATCGCATTATGTGCCATACATCATAGTTGCAAATTAATTTTCCTTTTTGTCATTTACTTTGACGCTCACATTCTTGTAGAAAATAGAAAAATTATATAATTCATAAACTAAAGTGTAAAAATATGTAAGTGAAGTATTTAATATATAATTATCATATTCCTATATTCTTTAGGCTTCAATCATTAATCATATTACCTTTTTAACATAATAATTCAAGGAATTATCAGTAGTAAGCTCTAATGGTAGAATGCAACATCTTTCAAAAAAGATATTGTGCTTTGACAAGGTTTCAAGACCTTTGTAAAATAAAAATATTGTCTAAGGATGAATATTCATAGCTGGCATGTTCCAATGTTAGAATATCTATTCCTTGCTTAAGGGGTATTTTATCTTCCTAGAAAGTTGATGGACAGTTCCTGATTGAAACCATGAGTATGACTTCTGTTTTCAGCACTCTGTGGTCAAGGCTAATAAAAATAAAAATAACCTTCTCTGCACTTTAAATCCTCCACAAATGCTTTCCTTGTAAATTTTCCAAATTTGATGTGTGCCAACATTCAGCATTGATAAATGACTCAAGAACCTTTAAATATTCCAGATAGAATGGTCGAGAAAATCGAAAAATAAAAGTAAAAATAAATGACGAAAAATAAACTAAAAATTGAGAAAAGTAGGAGGGGAGAGAGAAAATGCCACAGTGCTAAAATGGGAAGAGGATTTTGAGTTGGATTCTAATAAAAACGAAGTTATCTCTTGAAATAAAATGATCTGAAAAATCGTAAAAAGGTAAACTCCAATCAGAAAACTTAAAATAAGGAAACTAACTGTTGAAAGTAAGATTAAAACATAAATTATCTATTGGCAAAGCACCTTTGCAGGTGATAAAAAGGAGAACGATTTTAATTGGATTCCTTATATAACTCGAATAATGTATGAAAATAATATATCCAAAAGATGATAATGAATTTAAATTTTATAATAAAAATTAAAATCGCATAAATAATGACCTAAAAATATCAAATAAATTCCCAAACTTGTCCCTCTAGGTCACCAAAAAATAAAGTATTATTAATGTGAGAAAATCGAATGAAAAAATGATCAAAAAGTGATAAAAATATGGATTAAAAGGCTTAATCGCTTCATCTCCCTTTAATCTAGTTGCTGGATTAAGAAAAATATATAATAAAATCATATAAAAACTATTCACACTTTTTTAGGCAAGAACTATTCTCCAATGATGAATACTAATATGCTAGTATCTTCCAATGATAGAGCATCTATTCTTAAATTAAGTTTTCCTAATGTCTTTTCCTCACCACAACTCTTCCAAGAAATTACATTGACATCTCAATGAGACCATGCATGTTGACTTCCATCATTAGCAGTCTTAGGTTGACCCCCATAGGCTAGATCTTTTGTTGTACATCGAAGTCCAATAATTTAGAAGTTTCACTACATCCCAATATTGAGCAATGGTTTGTCACCAGATAGACACGAAATTATTGAATTATAGATTAACCGAAGAAGAAAAAAATATGATTTTGATGATTCTTAGACATTAATTTCATTATCCAGAAATTTATGATATTTGATGTGAATTGAATAAATCATTGTTGTGTAAATGTATTGAATGGTCTAGATTGTTTGAATAAGAATGAGGTCTATATCATAAAATTATCATATTTCATCTCAAATTTTGATCATCGATATGACTTTTTGGTGATGTGGACATGCAAAATAAAAATTATGTTTCTGGTAAATATATTAGTCTTATGAATAACTATTAGTAGTGAACTTTTTTTTACTAAATGACGTGAATAATATAAAGATATGGTAACCAATTGAAAGGTATTTGAATTTATAATCTAGTGGCCAAATTTCAGAGACAGTGATCAACTCATTGATGTGACATTGGTTTAATATGATTATTGGTTTTATATAGTCACTTAGGAGTAAATGGACTGGAAGTATAAGCATTGCTAATAAATTAATTAAATAAGTAAAGCAAGAGCTGCTTCTATGCCATCAACGTGTCAAGTTACTTCTACTGCCATAATAGCTAAGACCAGTTCCAAACCATCAAAGATTGGAGTCGTTCACTTGCAATACCAACTCTCCCTCTCTCCAGTTAGGTACCAACTTGTGAGATTAAAGCAGATTCTCTTGTCGTTGAAAATTTCAAGTTTGTAGAAAGTTATGATTTTATTACTATTTATGGTCACCTTTTCTGTATTTTTCAGGATCCGCAAGTTAGGGAATTTATTTGATTTTTTATGTTATTATTTATGAGATATAAGTTATTCTTGAGTAATGACCTAAAAAAATGAAATAAATCCCCAAACTTGTCCCTCTAGCTCACCCAAGTTCAGGATTAGAGTTCAAGAGAAAGAAAATATTTCCAAGTGATGATTACTACTCTAACTTAGTTTTTCCTCTCCATCCGCCTTTCTTCAATTATCTAAGGTTCAACGATTGATTCAAGGAACCTTTAGACACTTCTCCGATGAATTGTAAGCTTCCTTCATCAGCCCAACATCCTCCGATTTCCTTCAACACCTTCAACTGTTCTTAGTGAATGAAAAACACTCTTGAAGGTTACTATAAACTCATTCATTATTGTTTTCTTATTTGTGATTTGATTTGTGGTGCGTGGTTTGGTTGAGGCACCTGTAATTTGGTAATAACGCAGTCATGTAATAGTTTGAGGCACTTGTGGTGTGCCTACAACAAAGAGACCTAGGAACCTAAAAATTCTATGGTTAGAGCTCTAGGTTGAGTGGCTACATACTTGCAGAGCTTGGGAATGTAATGGATCCTTGATCCCAATCAGATCAAGTTTAATCTGAGGGTGGCATATTGGAATCTTTGTCGAGTACTCAAAATAGATGTAAGTTATAAGTAGTTAGATTAAACTACTCTAAAAATCTATAAACGATAGAAAATGTTTGAGCCAGAAAACTAGATGGAAAATTGACCAAAAAATCGAAAAAGAATTGACGCCAATTCTCATTGAAGATCAAATAATTTTTTAGCTAGTTAATTCCTCACTGCCTCTAATGGGTTTTAGATATAATGGAAGCATAAAAACCTCGAATTTAAGGCAAAATATGATTTATTTCCTAGTTTTTCTGCTGGGTTATAGATGCCAGCATCCTTCTAGGTTTTCATCATTTTCTCATGTTAATTTAGATAAAAATCTTTTCATTGTGTAGTTTCGAATTTTTTTCTTTGATTCATTTAAGTGAAAGGTGAAAAAAAAAAAAATTAATGTCAAAGGCTTTTATTTATGATTTTACTTGAAATTGTTCCTCTACCGTTCCCAGTGTCAAAGGGGGAAAATGCTGATTTCAGTCTGGTTTCTATTCCATTCTTGATGTTTTAGATGGTTTGTACTACCTTTAGTTTCATTTACGAAATAGATTGCGCAACATAAATCAATTCATTTGTTTCAGATTTAGTATTTGTTCGTCTGGCTCAACTCTGATGTCAAATGGGGATTTTTAATTTTTAATTTTATGTTTTTAACGATTCTGGTATTGAATTGATTGTAAACCCATTTCCGGCCTTTAATTTTCCATTTTCTGCATTTCATTTGAGCTAAATCTCCAAAATCTGTCGTTGGTTTTCTCTCTTTTCGCGACCCTTTCTCTCCTCTTCTCTCTTCTCTCTCTTCTCGATCACATCTCTCTCGACGCACTCTCTCTCTCATCTCTCTTCTCTCTTATTTTCTCTGTTATCCATAAATTAGGTTAATTAGATTTATTTTCCTACTTTACTGCAGACTAAATAATTGAACAGTAACAAGAGAGAGGAGATGGTTGGAGCTACTTGAGCAAGAATATTCAGTCTACTCTCCCTCGCTATTTTTTTTCATTATTTTTATTTTTCATTTAGATTCAGATTTATTTAGAGGAGAAAAACAAATTCTCATTCAGCTTGATATGATTGATCTGAACTCAGTGCATTTTCTTGCTTTATATTACTTTGGGAGCATATGACAAACATCATAACTCTGGATATGGCAAGCATACGGTACGTTTCAGTTTTTGCGTAAGCTGACAAAAATCGAGGCATCATAGCCCTACCTTTTCCCTACCATATATTAGATAATTTGTGATAATATGTCGTCGTTTGGATAGGCCGCCATTTAGTGCAACGAGCTATCTGACTGTATTTTTGCCATCTTGAGACCGCAACTTAACCCGTTAACATCTATTAAAGGCCGATCCCAAGCCCTCTACCACAACCCCTTCCGATTGTAGGAAGAAAACCTTCAGGAGATCATCGTCCCCTTCCTTCCCTGTTGCTTCGTATTTTCTTCCCCATATGGCGGCCGAGTTGTTGAGGTTCACTGTCCGTCAGAGGGAGCCAGTGCTGGTTGCTCCAACGGTGCCCACGCCGCACGAATTCAAGCAGTTTGCAGACGTCGACTTCCGGGGTACGACGCGACCGCAGAACCCTGGCAACTGGTTTTACCGTGGCAACAGGGGGATGAGTGCGGGTGCCGCCTGGACGAGGGTCATCAGGGAAGCCCTCTCTAGGGCGCTCGCCTTCTACTATCCCTTCATCGGTCTCATCTGCAGAAGGCCCGACGAGAGGAGGGCGGTGGTCGAGTACACCAGTGAGAGTGTCATCTTTGCTGAGTTCGACACTGATGTCCGACTAGAGCAGTTTGGTGACGCCCTGTGATAAAGGATAATTATGATAGATATGGAGTGGGACGACTAAAAGTAATTTTGAGATGGATAAATCAACCTACAAAATCACACAATTGATTCGAGTCTTTAAAAATTCAAAGAAAATAGTGATGATGTAACTCATTCCTCACTTGAGGGCAGAAATATTATCTTACAACCATCACAATAAATAAAACTCTAAATTCAAAAATTGAGAATACATAAATTAATTCTATTAAATCTGATGGCAGTAAAAAAACACACAAGAAAAATACTAGATAAAATAATACTAATCACCAATGAGTGAAGAGAAGACATTCGGCACTAGTGTAGTGCGATAGGGCAGTGCGAAGAGTCCTATAATGGTAGAGGGCAGCGGTCGGATATCCCTCTGATCAATCTTGAGCTCTAAATCAAGCTCTTCAGCAATGCGATTGTGGATCCAACTATGCGGTTAGTTGGTAGAGGATCAAAGGGAGAAACCATGGCCCGCACGGTTCAGGGCAGAACCTTGTAACATAGACCGTTGTGGCAATTCCGTGTCTTTTTGACTGAGAAGTTTGATGTTTCTTTGAATGGACAGCTGGGCGAATGGCAGAGTGCGAGGGGCGGCGGACGTGCAGCTGTGGCAGCTGCAGACGACCCGATGAAGGCCCCCGCAAAGGGAAGATGACCACGAGGGTCATGGGTGGCAACATTCCGCAGACGGTGAATGGTGATGTGCAAAGAGGTGTCAGATGGCGCAATCGGCGGCGATTATGACAGCATGACTGTCCCGAATGGCGGATCGAAGCCAGGGGATTGTGTGCCCGTAACAGGCAAGGAGTGGCGTAGGAAGGTCGCCCCTCAACGATGGTGGTGGCGGCTACGAGCGGCGGCAGCGGTGGCGACTAATAGAAAACCTGTGAGCGAATTCTGAAAATGAAACTCAATTTCCAAAAATTACTAAATTATCCACTAAAATGCTGGCCTATTTACAGGGTCTTGGAGGAGAGAAAATAACTGAAAATTCGATTTCTTTACAGAAACTTAAGAAAGGAAAATCCTAATAACAAATGAAGTTAGGATCCTGGATCCTGGGTTGGCGATGACGGCGTGGCATGACCTGGGTGCCGGTCATCTCCTCCAATGGTGCTACCGTCTCTTCAAATGGTAGGGCCAGGACGTTTGCCCCACCACCCTGCTGCCGCCGCAACCGTGTTCTGAGCAGTTACTCCAGAACGTTGAGGGATCTGAGGACCACCTCTATGACAACCCTCTCTTGCTTATCCAGGTAAGGATCTGCCACGGAAGTTCAGCTCACCCTCCGCCCTTCGACATGGTATCGCATAGACATGGCTGACCGTTCCGATCAGTCAAGATTCATTTTTCTTGCTCCGTTATTAGCGGCAGCTGTGATAGAGAGACAGAGAACTAGAGAGAACGAGAGAGAGAGAGAGAGAGAGAGAGAGAGGAACTGAAAGAAGAGGAGCAAAAGACATGTCTTGGTAAGTAGAAATATTCGTATTACGCGCAGGTGACGAGGCTTCTGTGCGGGGTTTCGCCCTGGGTGTCCGGCTAAACCACATCGTTTCAGACGCAGCGGGACTGTTCCAGCTGCTGAAGGCCACGGCTGAGCTTGCGAGGGGTGCCCCTCGCCCCACCTTCTTGCCCGTGTCGAAGCGCGAGCTGCTCCAGGCTCGGGACCCGCCGCAAGCGAGGTACGCCCATTGCGAGTACGATGAGGAGGAACCGGCCGAATTCGAGGATTCAGTCCTCCGGTCCTTCTCCCGCCGGGAACAATTCCTTGCCCTGAAGAAGTGAGGACATGCAGAGGACCACTTCCTTCGACATACTCGCCGCTTGCGTCTGGCGATGCCGCGTCGCCGCGCTCCTATATCGACATCAACAAGTGCGGCCTATGGTTGTCGTACGGGGCACGGCAGGTGCTCCACCGTTGTCCCCCCGGGCTACTACGGGAATTCGTACGCTCATCCCGCTGCACTGTCCACCGCTGGCGAACTCTGCGGGAACCCGTTGGCCTACGCCTTCCAACTGATAATTAAGGAGAAATCGGAGATGAGTACGGAGTACCTGCTTTCAACGTCCAAGCTGATTGCCTCGAAGGGGTGGTCGGCGACGTGCACTTCGTCGACAGGGGCGGTTGCCGTATCGAACCTGAGGCCGCTGCGCCTCAGGGAGGTAGACTTCGGATGTGGCGACGCCGTTCTCGGTGCCCCCATGGACGTCTTGGTGTTTGGTGTCTGCTTCTCTCTCTACACCAACACCAAAGGAGAGGAAGGGGTATTCGTCATGCTTAGGCTCCCAGCGCCCCCCCTGGAAAGATTTGCCAACGAGATGGAAACCATGATCAAGGTTATCAGAGATGAAGCCTCCGAGGCTTAGCTGAATAAAGAGACCGTATATATCTCAGTTGTTGAAGATCTCAACCCTCTATGTTCGAACAGGATAGTCCAGCATAATTAAACTCCAATCTTAGAACATAGTGGTCTTTCAGTGTTGCTTTCATTCAAGAATACCGTGAGTTTAGAAGGCTTTACGAACTTTGCAGAGGAATAACTGTTCTCCAACGATGAAAACTAATGTGCTAGAGTGCTCCAATGGTAGGACATCTATTATTAAATTAAGTTGGCCTAATGTCTTTTTCCTCTTTCCAAGAAAGCGGACCGATATCTCATTGAGGCTGTAAGCCTTGTCCTCCATCTTTAGCAATCTGGGCTCGACGCCAATAGGCTGCATCCACTGCGGTACATTGAGGTCCAATAATTTGGAAGTTTCACCGCGTCACAGTATAGAGCAACAGCTCGTCGCCAGATGGATACCAAATTACTCGTTTAAGGTAAGACATCCAATGCCAATAAGCCAGAAAGTTCCTGCGTTCCTGCTGAAAATATCCAGGCACCAGAGATAACGTGCAATACGGAGCCGCCGAATGTATTACTCTAGGGAATATTGATGTAGTATTAGCTTATTTGGGGGCCTGTATTGGCCGGGACTCGCTGGTCTGTCACGCCTGACACTACAGAGATGGTGTTGCATGAGCTTAAGGTGTGCATGATGTTCCAGTTGTACCTTAACATTAAACAGTCTGTAGCTTAGAATGTTGAACGACGTTGGAAGTACCATGCGTGGAAAGAATCACACTTGGATACCAAACTTTGTCTCTATCTCAAATAACCCTCACGGTTCCATCAAAATGTTGACTTTGGTTGCTATTTTGAGTTCATCACCAATGTTCAGGTTTCAACTTGGCATCTCCCTCTCTATTTATACATGTATATATAAGCATATATATGAACATATATCTATGCATATCATTGTGTTTACCAGGTTATGGCATTTTAAGTATCTACCAAATGTAATTTGATTTATATACTGACTGCCATCAAGCTTTTATTAATGACTACACAAGATTATCATAAACTCTATCTCCTTTCATAATTCAAATCTTATGCACCTTTCATTAATCATTAAAATATTGAAATAATACTATATGTATATCTAAAATATTTATTAATATTCTCTTATCATTGTAAAAACAGTTTTTTTAGAGAGATTTAGTAATGCTATTGGACCTTGAATTTAATTCTATTATTACGATGAAAAATACACATAAGTTAAATAAATAGATTGAACTACACTTTTCAGTTACTATACATGAAATAGACATGAATACTATTTTGGATATGAGTAAGAAATTAGTTAAATATTATTTTCATAAAGAATAGAATTTATAAACTTAATATCCAATTTGTAATTGAAGGAATATACATGTCTCATGATTTGAGGTTCTTAATATGAAAGGTCATCTGGTATACAAAATATATATGACAAGAAATCTTTACGTATATTTATTCCTGATGCTAAAGCAATTGATTAAATCCAAATTGCCCATGATTTAAGAATATTCACAATTATTAATTTAAAAGTATTATAAAATATTAAATTGTGGAGATAATGATGAAATCTTGAATGAAAGTGTGCGTTATACATTCAAGAACAATCGTGCTCTCCCTCCCCCCCCTCCTCACGCTCTCTGTTGTAAATCAACTAGGAACAATAAGTGATAGATAATAGTAAATGTTGCAAAGAGAGATTGTACTCTATATCTTGTTATGAATAAAGAAATAAGATGCACAAATCTTGACAATGAGATGGTCAAGATTCTATAAGAGATCTGATTAAAAGTTCATCCAATAGTTCTTGATAATACTTCCACTCTGCTATTCAATATCCTTCAAGAATAGTAAACACAAGCTCTCCTATTTCCTCTCTCTTTTGTTGTAATAATCTTTGTTGCTAACTTCCTATTGTAGCCCTACTCCACAAGGATGATATAACCTGAAAGTACAAGCAAAACAACAAGCAAGAAAGAAAGGAGAGATCTCTCAATGGAGGCGATACACTATGAGAGAAGAAAGAAACCCTAAATCGCAAGGGTTTCCATAAAACAGTTTCTCACACCACTTCGAGAACAGAGCATAGGGTCTATTTTATATTCTCTCTCTCCACAAGCGAGAGTTACACATTTACCCCTCAATATGGGCCAACAAAGACCCTAAACATAAGAGCCTATATTGTTCATATTGGGCTTTAAATTTGAAACCCATATTACTGAGATATTATGTTATATCTCAACAATCTCCACCTTGGCAAATATTTCAGCAAGCCTTCAAGAAGTTCCATCTTGTGCTCCACCTTGATGATATTCTACCTATATCAAAAAATCCTTGTAACTTGAATCAAATTCAAACAATGTTTGAATTTCTCCTTTGTGACCAATTTGGTCAACATATTAGTAGCATTTTCTTCAATGTGGATCTTCTCTAATAAGATATCTCTAGAATTAATCAATTCTTGAATCTTGTGATATCTAACATCAATATGTTTTGTCCTTGTATGATATACTTGATTTCTTGCCCAAAAAATGGCACTTTGACTGTCACAACACAAAGGAACTCCACATTGATTGAAACCAAGCTCTTTCATGAGTCCTTTTAACCATAAAGCTTCTTTGAGTGCCTCAACTGCAGCCATATACTCTGATTTTGTTGTAAACAATGCAATAGTAGTTTGAAGTGTTGATTTCCAGCTAATTGGCCCCCTTGCAAGAATAAACACATATGTTGTTGTAGATCTTTGATTATATAAGTCACCTGCAAAATCAACATCCACAAATCTATTAATTGATTGCAAATTTTGCCTCTAGTACATGATTCTAACATCAATAGAACCAATTAGATATCTTAAAATCTATTTCACTACCTTCCAATGTTCTTTTCCTAGATTGCTCATAAATCTGCTAACCACATTGACAACATAAGCTATGTCTGGCCTTGTACATACCATAACATACATCAAGTTGCCTACAACATTTGCATAAGGAACATTTCTCATTTCTTCAATCTCTAACTTAGATTTGGGACACTGATCAAGAGATAATTTGAAATGACTTACTAAAGGAGTATTTATAGGTTTAGCATTAGTCATATCAAACAATTCAACAACCTTCTTTAGGTAACTCTTTTGTGATATCTATAGTTTTCCCTGCTTTCGATCTCTATGGATTTCCATACCAAGGATCTTCTTTCCTGGTTCAAGATCCTTCATTTCAAATTCCTTTTTCAACAAAGATTTCAACTTTATAATATCATTGGTATTTTTACCAGCAATAAACATATCATCTACATAGAGCATCAAGTAAATTTGTGACTCATCATTTAATACCTTTTCATATACACAAAAATCATACTCACATCGAGTGTAGCCAATTCGCATCATGAAGCAGTCAAATTTTTTGTACCATTGCCTTGATGATTGCTTTAAACCATAAAGTGATGTTCTTAACCTACATATAAGATGCTCATTTTCTGGTTCCTTGAAACCTTCAGGTTGATCCATAAAAATAGTTTCCTCCAAATCACCATGAAGAAATACAGTTTTCACATCAAGTTGTTCTAACTCTAGATCATTTTGTACAACAATGGTTAACATAGTCCTGATTGATGTGTGTTTCACCACAAGAGAAAATATTTTATTATAATCAATACCTTTCTCTTGTGAATATCCTTTCACGACGAGTCTTGCTTTGAATTGTGTTCTATCTTTTTTAGATGTAGCTTCCTTTTTCTTGAAAATCCACTTGCAACCCACTATTTTATTCCCTTTTAGAAGTTCCGCCAGATCCCATGTCCTATTTTTATCCAAGGACTCTTTCTCTTCTAACATTGCCTTCAACCATTCATCTTTCTCCTTGCAATTAATTGCTTCCTTGAAAGATGTAGGCTCACCTTCACTTACAGTCAAAGCAAAGGACACATAATCTTCAGGATTATACTTGAGTGGAGGTCTAATTGTTCATCTAGTCCTCCTAGTAGCAATGTTTTCAACACTTTCTTCCATTAAATTATTTTCATTAATTATCATTGGTGAATTTAGTATCTCCTGTACTTCCACTTGGATACAATATTTGTTGGAATTCACATTTTTTAGCTGCTGTACTTGTTCATGATCAAGAGATTTCAGCATAAAATTTTCGTCAAAAATAACATCCTAGCTGTTCACACTTTTCTTGGCTGTGGGATCCCACAACTTATACCCTTTTACACCATCTATGAACCTTAAGAAGATACACTTCTTAGACTTTGGGTCAAGTTTAGATCTATCATCACTAGGAATATGAACATAACTAGGACATCCAAATATATGCAAATTTGAATAGTCCACTTCCCTTCCCATCCATACTTCCTCAGCCACTTTTCCTGGAATAACAACATTAGGTGACCTATTAATCACATAAATTGTCATATGCATAGTTTCAGCCCAAAATTCGTTGGACAAGGCAGCATTCAATCTCAAGCACCTTGCTCTCTTTGCAATTGTCTTGTTCATTCTCTCAACCACTCCATTCTGTTGGGGTGTTTTCCTGACAGTAAAATGCCTTTTTCTTCCTTGATCTTTACAATATTGAATAAACTCAGAATTTATATATTCTGTTCCATTATCAGTCCTCAAGACTTTTATCTTACTCCTTGTCTGATTTTCAACTTCTGTCTTCCACACCTTGAACTTTTCAAAAGTTTCAGATGTGTTTCATGAAGTAAACCTAGACTTTTCTTGAGTAATCACCAATAAAAGTCACAAAATAATAAGATCCTCCCTTTGACATTACATCAATAGGGCCCCATACATCAAAATGAATATAATCTAGCACTCCTTTGTTGGTATGATTGGCTACCTTGAACTTCACTTTACACTGTTTACCCATTACACAAAATTTGCAGAAATCTAATTTATAAGTTTTGACTCCCTTTAGCAAGCCACATTTGTGGAGTTACTTAATGCTAGTCTCATTGATATGACCCAATCTCAAGTGCCATAAAAATGTGATATCAACTATTAGATCAATAGGTGTTGCTGGAGATGCTCCACCTATAACAGTGCTCCCCTCAAGTTTGTAAATTTTTCCTTGTAGTATTTTTGCTTTCATCAATACAAGCGCTCTTTTAAAAACTTTTAGAATTCCATTTTCACTTTTATAAGTAAAACCATTTGAATCTAATGTTCCCAAGGATATTAGATTCTTCTTGAGATCAGGGACATGCCTCACATTCCCCAATGTTCTCACCATTCCATCAAACATCTTGATTTTGATGGTACCAATACCAATGACCTTGTATGAAGAGTCATTGCCCATTACAACACAACTTGTATCACATGATGTATAAGTGTCAAACCAGTCACCATTTGGACACATGTGATATGAACAACTTGTGTCAATAATCCAAGAATCTTCAAGATTTTCAGTTGCTGCCAAAACTGAAAGCATTTCACCACAACTGTTTTCAATTTCTCCTTTTGCAACATTTGCTAAATCTGAAGAGTCACTTTTAGTGCTCTTCCCTTAGTTTCTTTTAGGACAATCTCTCCTTAAGTGTCCTTTCTCATGACACTTATGACATTCCTGATTTTTAAGCCAATCTACTCTAGATTTTGATCTAGAACATGATTTTTTCCTCTCCATAGACTTTCCTCTTTCCTTTGATCTTCCTCTCTCTTTTCTTCCTTTTACTATCAATCATACACCTTGCACATCATCAGAATTGACTCTTCTCTGATAATATTGCAGCAAGGTTGATATTACCTCATCATATTTTATTGTTTCCTTTCCATACAGTAAAGTTGTAACTAAGTGCTCATAGGAACTAGTGAGAGAGTTAAAAAGATATATAGCTTTGTCTTCATCTTCATACTTCATATTTAGTCTCAATAGATCACTTACAATCTGATTAAAAGAATCAATATGTCCTGCAAGATTAGCACCTTCAGCCATCTTCAATCCATCTAATTTCCTTCTAAGAAACAATTTACTCATCATTGATTTTGGCATATATTGACCCTTTAATTTCTTCCAAATTTCAGAAGGTGATTCCTCATCAAGAACATGATACAAAACACTATCTATAAGACATAATCTAATAGTGCTTGCAGCTCTCATTTCAAGCTTTGCCCAATCATTATCTGAAACATTTGCAAGTTTACCTTCTTTCCCTTGTAGAGTGACTACAAAATCTTGTTGAACTAACAAATTTTTCAATCTTTGTTGTCACAAGCAGAAATTAGAAGTTCCATCAAATTTCTCAATGTCAAAATGAGATGAAGAAGAATTTGCCATTTTCTGTCCTTACTACCAATCTAGCTCTAATACCTCTTGTTGTAAATCAGTCAAAAATAATAAGTGACAAAAAATAGTAAATGTTGCAAAGAGAGATTGTACTCTATATCTTATTACAAATAAAGAAATAAGATGCACGAATCTTGACAATGAGACAATCAAGATTCTATAAGAGATCTGATTAAAAGTTCCTCTAATAGTTCTTGATAATACTTGTATTCTACTGTTCAATATCCTTCAAGAACAGCAAACACGAGCTCTCCTATTTCCTCTCTCTTTTGCTGTAATAATCTCTGTTGCTGACTTTTTGTTGTAGCCCTACTCCACATGGATGATACAACCTGAAAATACAAGCAAAACAACAAGTAAGAAAGAAAGGAGAGATCTCTTAATGGAAGGGATACACTATGAGAGAAGAAGGAAACCCTAAATCGCAAGAGTTTCTGTAAAATAGTTTCTCACACCACTTTGAGAATAGAGCATACAATCTATTTTATATTCTCTCTCTCCACATGAGAGAGTTACACATTTACCCCTCAATATGGGCCAAAGAATACCCTTAACATAAGAGCCTATATTGTTCATATTGGGTTTTGAATTTGAAACCCATATTATTGAGATATTCTGTCATATCTCAACACTCTCTCTCTCCTATTCTCTCGTGTCCTCTTTGAGCAGCTCTGAGGATTGACTATTGACTGGTTTACTGGTTGACCGTTGGATGTTGACCTGAGATGGCAGAATCGGTTGGCGCCTCGGACCCAATGGTTCGCAGAGTGGTTCGGATCTGGCGGATCCCGACCTGTTTGGGCCTGGCCGATTCGGACCGCTACGAGTTCCTTCTAGGGTCAACATAAACAGGGGTTCGTACATGCCAGAGACATATTACTGAGTGAATTCATTGTTATTCCTGTCTGGACTTCCATCGATTGCGAGCTGCTTCCCGGGCTCCATCCCCTCAACCAGAGGCCTCCCGGAGGGCCCCGAGAATGTGCTGCGCCGTGCAGTAGGCGATGGCCTGCACAGTGACCATGGGGTTGACTCCGAGCGCCGTTGGAAACACACTGGTGTCCGCCACAAAGAGCCGCCTCACCTCCCACGTCTCCCCCTTCGGGTCCACGGCGGACGTCCTCCGGTCAACCCCCATACGGCAGCTCCCCATCTGGTGCGCTGTGCTTATTGGAGTGGCCGAGTCGCGCAGGCCCCGTCCGCTCGCCCGCCGCACGTACCTCTCCAACTCCTCCCGGGTCGACCCCTTCACCTTGAACACCTCGCCGTCGCGGTGGTGCGTTCCCACCTCCTCCGCCCCCGCCGCCGCCAGTATTTTCAGCATTCTCTCCATCCCCCGCTGGAGAGTCTTCTCGTCGGTGGCGTCTATTTTGTACGTCAGCGACGCCGGGTATTTCCTGGAGCACCCCGACCCGCGGTCCCGTGCCAGGGAGAAGAGGGTTGCCGTGCGAGGGAACCGGGTCATACGCCGCCGGAAGTCCGCCGAGGAGGTCCACGGCATCAGGGCCGAGAAGGCCCCCGGGTGCAGCGCGGGGGTCTGGATGATGGCTCCGTAGGCAGACTCCCCGGGGACTGGCGACATCGTCGTTAGTAGCTCTCCGGTGTAGCTCTTCTTCTCCGGGCCCAGCCAGCTGCTCGACGCGGTCCCGTCGGGGAAGTAACCCCACGCCATGACGGTCGGATGGAGATGGAGGTTCCGGCCGATGTTTGGGTTCTTCAACCCGCTTCTTCTGAGAAAGCCCGGAGTGTTGAGAGCTCCACAGGCCACGACCGTCACTTTCGACTTCACCACGAGTTCGCCATACTTGAACTTTCCTATTACGCCGGTGGCCACCGGCCTCCGGTCTCCTCTCTGCCTACTTGTCGTGACCTTGACCGCTCGGCAGCCCGCGAGAATCACTCCATTGCCGGATGCCGTCATGTCGGCAAGCCACGTCTCTGGGGTGCTCCTCTTCTTGGCGTCCTTGCAGCCGAAGTGGCACCACCCGCAGTCGTGCCCCTGCGGCGCGTTGACAGGGATGTTCACCACCGGGTATCCCAGCGCAGAGCAGCCTCTCCGGAGAACTGCGCTGCTGAGCCCTTCTGCCGGTGTACCCGCTGATGCCGAGGGACTAACCCCAAGTCTGGCGCACACGGCCTCCAGTGCTTCGCGGAAGGCCGGCTCGCCAAAGTGCTTCAGCCCATGCTCCTCCCGCCACTCGTTGAGCACGGCGTCCGGCGTCTTGAAGGAGGCAGACCAGTTGACCGCAGAGCCACCGCCAACAGTTGCGCCGGCGAGAACCAGGATGCCGAGGTCGTCGGAAGAGACCATGCCACCCTTTTCATACATCTGCTCGTGGGAGGGGCCCTCGAGGAGGGAGAGGGAGGCGGAGGGGAAGTAATGGCCCTTGTCGAGGACGATGACGCGGTACCCGGCGTTGGCGAGGATGCCAGCCACAACGCTGCCGCCGGAGCCAGAGCCGACGATGACGGCGTCGCAGTGGAGTGTCAGCGGGGAGCCATTGCCGGCGACGGGAGAGCCTAGCGCGTGGAGTGCTCTGAAGTTTACGGGCTGTTCCGGGCCGGACATGTCGACGAGAGCCTGGTAAAGAGGGCCCATCAGCTCAAGATTGGGGAAAAGAGTTTCCATGGTCTCATCCACCGGGGCGGCTCTCCTCCGCCGATCGTCGAGGGTCGGGAGGTCTGGGTCGTAGCCGCAGTATCCGATCGCCTTCCACGAGGGGTTCCCGTTCTTCTCGTCTGCCTGAAAACGAGTGAGAGCTGTCTCACATTATCCGGCTCGAGAATCCATCGGCAGCTAGCAGAGTCTGGATGGCTCTCGCACTCACCCTTTGAAAGTAGAGGCGGACGGTGAGGATCTTGAGGGACCGAAAGAGTAGCCTCTTAAGGCCGAAGCAGCTCCTCGACAGCTTCATAAGAATCTCCTCCCGCCGCGGCTCCTCCACTTTAGAGAACTTCCGGAAATAAGGGAAGCTCGTCGACAGGCTCGCGCCGCCGCAGATGGCGAAGGTGCCGTACCACGTTGATAGGAGCCACAACGCCATCCTCAAGAGCGGGAGAGCCGGATGCAGTTGCTTCTTCGATAGCAGACCCGCAATCTTCGGAGCGGAATGGCCGTGAGAACGGAAAGAAGGGGAGACATTAGTGAGCATAGTGTTTTTGGCCACTTTTCCACAGATTACCCAAGATTTTAAATCTACCCCGATTCTCTTCAATTATCCTAAAAAGTTAACATTTTTTAGGTCGATTGGTATAACTGGCACAAGAAATCACATTTTTTAGGTCGATTGGTATAACTGGCACAAGAAACATTGACATCCAATTTCATAGGTCCCTAAGATCCCTATCATCTATCCATTAATGGCAAGAGAAAAGAAGGCAATTTCGGGAATGTAATTTCATAGACCTTTTTGTTTCCTAGTTGATTGGTATCCCTTGAAGAGAGGAGTATTTTCAGACGTTATCATGAAAAAACTTCGAAAACGGGTGGGTGAGGAGATAATGGCTCTTCTGGGTAACGTAATAGCAAGATTAATAGATAAACTTTATCGCCATACGGGGTTTTTTTCATACTTACGTGCTCCGGGACCGTAGCCATGGACGCAGAGGTGCTGTAGAACCGAGCAAGATCCTCGTCAGATGCGGCGCCGCCGGGAACTTCGGTCGAGGGGATTAAAGCATCGCAGAAGGCCGCTAGAGATTCCAGCTGCTTCGTTGTGAGCTGGCATGGACGAGGCGGCCTCCCTCCTTGGAGGAGAGCGGTAAGCCTCGCCATCTCCGACGGGATATCCTTCTCGTCAAGGCCTCTTCCCATCGTCGCCATCCAGCGAAATCTTGAATCTGGGGAGGCGACTGAATGCTCTTCAGTTGTAGCGAACGAGCGGCCTGCCGGACAGAACGAGGTTCGCGAGGAGGGGGCGGAGGGAGAGAATAAAAGGGAACCGGGTGGCATCAGGCCGACGGCAACGTCGGCAGAGAAAGTCTACCAATGGCCCTTTCAGAAGTGAAGGCCTTTGAGCGTGGTTGCGGAAGCCTCCCCCTCTTTATCGCATTCCCACCGGTCGGGACGTGGACGGCTGCACGGTTACGACTTTTTTTCAGGGTTACTCGTCGTCAAGGAATGCACTACTGTAGCGTTCACCTGCCGGAGAAGAATGCACCAATTCGTCTCGTGGGATACAACTGGTGGGGGTAGTTGCTGGAAGAGGGACGCAATTCAATGCGACTGCGATGCGATCAGTCCCATTGGTCACGAATTGGAACTGAATTTAATGACTGGGAATGAACAGGACCAGTTCGTCGGACGTCTCTGTTGAATGGTCAGATGCTACAGAACAAACCACGCGAACAACTGAGCTGGGGAGAACACGGAAGGCAAATAGGTGCCTCCCCCTATCGTCCGACCGTGTAATATAGACCTATCAATAGCTTGGTTGGTGACAATAGTCGGGTAAGGATTAGTACGAGATCATTGGAGTACGAGTATGAAGCATATTGAAACGTACGAGTATGGTAGCATTTCATTTACCATTCAGATGGTGTTTACTGACCGACTGTAGTTTTTATTTTCAATTAGATGTAAAGCCATTTAAAGGACTGGATCGCGGAATCTATTGGTAATTGATGATGAATGAAATATATATATATTTAAATTAAAGATCAAGCTCGTCTCTTTCAAATAATAAATGCCATGGAGTTTTAGTTACCCAAATGGTATTCAACTATGTTCTTTTCCTCTTGCTTCGTACATAAAAATGCCCATGCTATTAGCCAACTCTAAACATTTCATGGCTGAGAAAAAATACCATTTAAAATATTAGATCATAAATAAATTTGGTTAATGATAGGCCTGGTTGATGTTGATGGATTAGTGTATTTAATTAGAAAATGTACACTTGTCTTCAGTCACAGTAGTTCGTTAATTAAATAATATTAAATGAAGATACACGTTTAAATGATGAGAACTGTCCATTTCCCGTCAGTGCTGTGAGGAAAGAAAATTGGTTGGTTACATTTGATGGCAAACACGGACAAAGATTTTTATTCATTTTAATGCCTTTATTTATTTCCTTTATTTTTCTCTGAACAATTTTTTGTCCTTCCAACAAACTTCCTGCAATTTTAAGGTAGTTAACATCAGCTCATCTAGCCCTCCTTTCTCTTCTTGGGAACTTGGCCTGAAAGTGGAGGAACAAGCAAAAAGTGTACTATATCCACAAAGCACAAGGTTATTTAGAAGTAGGAAATGGAAACGAATGGGACGCAGGAGTTGATGTGGTACAAAGAGTTTAATACACCTCATAGTCGACGAGATAGGAAAGAGAAATTTTACTATGAATACGGAAAAGAAAGATGCAATGAAGGAAAATGAACTCAAAACAAAACCCATCAAACATGAGAGACTTAGGATCCTTAATTTTTGTCTGAAGAGAGGGGCTTGTGTCTATTTTCTTTCTCCATTTCTCTCTCCCAAAGCAACATTGTAAATATATTTCATAAATAAGGTGAGGGTCCTGGTTTTGTACTCAAAACCAGCCCCTAAAAATATATTAAAATGGAAGAAAGAGGTCTAGATGGACGTCTCTTAATGAGTTCACCAAACCAACTTAATAAATTTCTACCTCTAACATTGTCAACTTATGAATCCTTCAAGCTTAACACCAACCCCTCCATAATGTCTTCATAAGTGCAACCAATAACATAAAAGTCCTCACCTTCTCCAAAACCTAGAGGTTACTTCAAGTGTTGAAAAGTCCAATTGAGTTCAAGCATGTTTGAAATTTGCAGAGGGAAGAGGCTTTGTCAACATATCTCTTGTATGATCTTCTACATCAATCTCCAACATAATAATTTATAATTTAGAAATAATTTTCTGAATAAGTTATACTTAACATCAATGTGTTTTCTATTGGCATGATATAGTTCACCCCCAAGTTAAATGAATCATACTTTGTCTATCACAGTTAATAACATTATGTGTTTAACATTAATTAATTCATTGAAAAAATTTCTTAACATATAGTTTTCGGTAGCATAATTGTCATAAGCTGCATTTTATTAGCTGATAAAACAATAAGATCTAAGGTAATTTTCATACTTATAACATATCCTCCAACTAACAATATAAATCTTTTGAGATACCTTCTATCATTCAGAATTCTTACAAAATTTGATTAATTTTCCCAAGGTATTTCTATTCCTAAAATTCTAAATATGTATAATTACCAATAACATTCAACTTTATTTTAAGATCTATCAATATGCCACGTCAAAGTTTGTGATATACTGACTAATAGCACTGATTAGTTGTCAAATGTTAAGAGTAGTACAAAAAATATGTGTAAAAAATAGATGTATGCCAATACATTCCCAATAATAGAGTAAAAAATATCTGACATATATTCCTCTTGCATTAAAAAGTGAAAAAAAAAACTAAAAAGCTAAAATGAGTTACAAGAAGGGCAGCAATAGGCTTGGCATCCTAAATACTGAAATGTTGAAGTACCTTTTCAATATGCTTACCTTGAATCATATATCATTGATTTATGCCCTTTTTATTTAGATCTCTATTGTGAGAATTTTCTTGGTCGCTCTCAAATCATTCATCTAAATTTCACTATTGAGTACTATTTTCATATTCATTTCATACATTTCTTTTACTGCAATTAACATGTAGTCAATATAGGGTAACACTAAATAAAATATTAATAAAAAAATTTATGAAATAAATAAAAGTATCAAAATTTCTCTGAAAAAATATATATTGAATGATAAATGAATCAAATATCTTATACAACTCATTAGTGTCGAGTCCTAGGTTAAATAAAAAGGGGGTGCTAAATTAATTGATGCTAATAATTTAATTTAGTTAACTTCTTTCTACTCTAAACTATTTCCTCAGATGTTAATTCTTTGATTTTATGTGACCTAAGACTAAATTATTATATGGTTTCTATATTTTTTTAACCTCCTATCTACATTCATTCTCCAAGAATAATTTTTTTAAAAAGTTTCACTATGATCCAACTTCACAATAAGAACTGCTACTAATATAAATCAAATCCCTTAATTTTTAAAATTATCTTCTAGATTTAAGGCTCTAGAGGATTAACACATTTAATAGGATATCTCCCTTGAGTTATTAACTGAAAGTTTAATCTCACATATATCTCACTGTAAATATGAAATATTTGACTACAACATATTTTAGGGAAGATGATGTGAACTACAAGTGCTTATGAAGTTTCGATAAAGATGATAATGATTAAGGTTTAATATTTGATTTAATTTTCATCTAAGAACTCAAATTGATGATGGAATGTATTGCCTCTTTGATATGTTTGAAGATGGTTGTTGAATCCTTTAATCATACTCCTAAACTCAATGTATTCATACTATTTGACTAGTCAACAAAAACCTCTTTGATTTCTTTTAGATATTTCTATAGAAAATTTGGGAATAAATTTCAAGGTCTTAGAGAGGTTAGTAATGATCATTCAGCTCATTTTTTTTCTGAGGCTTCATGTTTTGGGTCAAAATTCCCCCAAGTCACCTTTCCAATTCATAACAGACCCTATCTGTTGTGCCTCTTGCACTTGGGTTTAACTTCTCATGTAAATCTTATACTTCACACACTCGAATAATTGACGTTTGTATAGAGTCCAAACAATTTTTTCTATCGTTTTTGCCTGAGTTGAGACCCTAGTGCTTCAGACAATAGACTTGGTTCTTAGTGTCCTAATACTCATTTGTTGTATTATTGATTCTTGGAGATAATCCTCTAGCATTCCAACAGTATTATCCCTTTAACATTATCTATGTATTCATGTGTTCTCCTAGGTACTATACTGCTCCTTTGCTCCTAAGTAGTTGATTGTGGATCGTGGACTACTTGTAGACTAGGAAGACCTCTCATCCCAATACTTATAAGACATAACCCACACTTGATCATAATCTTTGACCTTTTTCTCTATTTGATAATTAAATTAGTTGCTACATCTATGCATTAATATCTTATGTATAGATACTAATTAGTGGGTAGAAATATAATTATATGTGTTACCGACTCATTATAACATTCATAATATTTTATCATTTAAGTTTTAATGCATATTATTTTACTTGGTTTATTTATATTATGGGATTAATCCCACTTGACTTTTATGAAGTTAAGAGGTGATTCTCTCACCTTTTCTTGATAATTATTTGATTGTAAGGACTTAGGTGACTTTTATTATGAGTTGAAACTAATATAAGAAGCCTAAGTTTTCAACCCACGAAAAGCCTAAGTCTTATGAAGAGGACCAGTCTTATATGTCATCTTGGTTATGCTCATTTAAATTTTAAGTGGCACATAACCTTAGCCCAGGACATTTAGACTTAAAAGGGTTATCAAGAGATGAGATTTAGGCCACTCATTTTAGGGCACCTTAAGATGAGATTAAGAGGATTAGAGCACTACCTTCATGGAAGAATCTAGGTTATCTACCAAGAGAGTCGGTTATTAATCATAACCATCTACGAGAGGGGCTTAATTTTCTAGGGGTTTAAGGCCTCTCACCCTCGTCTTGGAGGGCACTTTTTGGCTCTCACTCTAGCAGCCACTAGTTGAAGGAAAAAGGAAAAAATTAAGGCCTGTTCAATGACATTCTTGTGCTCAAGATCATTGTGGAGAGAGACTACTTGGAATGCATCAAGATTGTTATGGATCAGGCATCACTCGGCTTAGGACTTGCACGAAATCAGGTTTGTGCAAGATCTAGATCTAAGGCGTCCTCGTAATCCTCTCTATAGATAGATTAACTCTTATCTTGAACTAGTTTGATTATTGATTCTATCATTCTATCATGTTCTATTTATTCTTTCATCATTGTCACCTTCTCCATCCCTCTTATCTTTACCAATATTATATTTGATTTCTTCCATTACCATCTTAGTATATTTATATATATCTAAAAAATAAATAAAGTAAAATTCTTACTCTCATTACCTATGCTCCTTGAGGATCGACCCTTAATCATCCTAAATTGAAGAGTGAGGTTTTATTTATATTATTTTCATGAGTTTGGTTGCATCACAATGACATATTTAACCCTTAAATCGAGTTCATCACTATCTTTTGGCTAGACTTTTCAATTTGGTCACTCTAGAGCCTTCATCTTAGTGATTCAACTTTATAGTTCTTATACCATTCAATGACAACTCACCCATTAAAGGGAATTTGATCATTTAACATTCATTAATTGTTGAAAATATATTAAATTGATGGAGAAATAAAAATTCAGAATCTTCTCTTATTTTTTGTCATTTCTCAAAAATTATATGTCTTGAAATGTTTAGAAATTTAAATAATTAGAAAATCAATATGGTATGCCTTTTAAAACTTTGAATATCCTCATGCAAAACTAATCTAAATTTTTCCTAGAGTATAAGGTTTATCTCAATTGTATCCATTTAATCAAGACCACTAAAAATCTCATGTTTGGAAAAGGATTGATAATATATATCTAGATAATTTGGTGATTTAGTAATTAAGGTAAAATAAGGTCATCAATTAAACCTCATGAATCATAGATTGATAATTATTAATAAATTTTTATTATCCTAATTATTTAAAATAAATTTCTAAAATATATTCCTTCATATATAAAAAATATTATTGTTGATGCCCTTGGGCATAGATTTTGATATTACAAATATATGAGAAAATATATAATTCATGATTGATATCATTCACAAGATTATGATAAATGATTTATATATTTCATACAAATAAATCTATTATTCATCTTTGTGACATTATGACTAACCTTGAGACTAAGTGAAATGATGAAAAGTTGAAGTGTTAAATATAGATAAATATTTGTTAGAAAATAAATATTTAATAGATAAATGATGGTTATACTTTTAATTCACATCTCTATGATTATTTAACCATTTAAGTACATATATTATTTATTAGTCAAGTGTATCATTAAAAGAAAAAGAAAAAGGTTCAAAATATCAAATGAGCTCTTTTGAGTCTCGAATTGGAAATTTAGATGATGACACATCAAGTACTTACGTGGAGAAAATGACCAGTTTAATGTTTGAATCTGAAGATAGAGTTAATAGAAAAGTTGTTTGACTATGAGAAAAAAATGTTCAGTTCAAATTTCAAATCAAACAGACTATAGAATAGAAAGATATTGAATTCGTAATGGTCAGAGGTCATTGTCATGTGTTTTGAGAAACAATAAGTGTTTGAACTGATCTTCCGACTTTGTCACTTGAGCAAATTGTAAAAATCTATTAAAGGACAAACCCTACAAGTAAAGGAAGCAAGGAAGATCAAGAACAATGATTCTACTTTGATTAATAATGAAAAATCTCTCTCACAATCAAGAATCATCATTGTCGTGCTTCAATTGCGAGCAGACTACATCATCCTTCTTCATCAATGATTGGTGATCAAGATAAAGATTAAATCTTTCAAGAATACTCATCATCAGGCCCTAAGGTAACTGGGTGATGAGTGGAGAGTGAGTTTGGGCAAAGGCATGAGATGTTCTAAGCCCTATTTGACTTAGAAGGGGCTAAATCTCTCTAAAGGTCGAACATGAGATATTCAGGATACTGATCCCATTAAAATTAGTGTGTATTTCTGAGAGAAATAGTAGAATACCGATATAAAGGATCCACCAAGACTGAAAGTAGCTAAGTGAGAAGTGAATTAGTATAAAAAGTTCTTACCTCATAGTGAGATCCCGCCGAATGAGAGAGAAGGTCATTTTACGTGTAGATAATCACACAGAGCTGTGTTAACACATGTGTTGACACATCTAACATCTAAGAAGAAAATTTGAGATTTTTGAAATACCAATTCACCCCCCTCTTAATATTTTGTCTAGTCTCTAGATTTTTCAATTGTGTGATAAGATATTGCTGATGTACAAAGATTTATATAGTAAACAAGCATGATTCAAGTTTGGTTTGAACAAATAGCCTTAAAGTTATGGTAGATAAACTTCTTCAAGTCCACATGAAGAAATACTACTTTGACATTGATACTATTTTGAAATACATTAATTTCTTCCTCCATGAAAAATTAGTTACTTAGAAGTATCCTCTCAAGATATTTCATCAAAATTTTTACAAAATTCTACAAAACAAGCATAAGTAAGCATGTCATCATTATTATACCTCAAAGGTGATTAGGTAATCTTATTAGGAGGACCTCTAATTTGAACTTGCAACTTCAAACTCCCAATTTGCAACATTTTAGGAAAATTTGCAATTTTTCTAAAAACAAGTATTTCTTTTGATGTAAAAAATACACGTTGTGACATTATTTTCAATTAAAAGCTTATGCTAATGTAAGTTAGGGCATCTTAGGCCTATTTTCTTTGGCTCCTAAGAATTACAACTGAGTTTTTGGGTCCCAAGTAGACTAGAAAGTATACCAAAGTGGGGGGGGGGAGGTGGCTGAGGGGAGTGAATTGGGCTTCTAAGATAATTTATACCTTTCAGATGTCTTAAAAATATTTCTTTGTTTGCTAGTAAAAATGTATGATATATTTTTTTTCTAGGGCTGAAAGAAAATGGTGTTGGTTAAAAAATTTTTTTTTATGGCTATTCTTGTGGGTTTACACAGCTGGTAAATTTTTTTTTTGAGAGGTTGGCACCATGTTCCATTAGGTCAACGTACTATATATGTGGTTTGGTTATCCTTTGGCCTACTTTAACTTTTTAAAAGTTTTTACATTTGGTTTCTACTATTTTCCCACATATAGTTTTTATATATCTGAAATTCACTAGATCAGTAATCTCCTTTTGCATAATAGACTTTGTTGGACTATCATCTAAAAAATTAGATAGTAGGACAGTTTGTCTATCTACCCACATTATCATTACTCTTAAATAGGCTTCATGTATGAGAAGAAATGACTGAGAATCAACCTCACATCTAAATTGGTTTCATTTTATGTGAAGAAGTGACTTTGAATGTGTGAATACTTTTAGGTCCATTTTTTCTCTCGACGGATATTGGAAAGGATACCATGTAAGGATGGAAAGAAAATTTCAGGATTATAAAAATACTCAAAGTAGTGAGCCTGAACAGAAAAAATTTGACTTCTCTAATTAGAAAAGAGATGACTCACTTGGAATTAGAAATTATTTAGGAGTAAGTTGACTCATGAACATGACTTGTCACTTTATAGCCAAGGAAGTGAATTGGCTCATCTAATGCAAATAAACTGAAACCAACTTATCATATGTGGCAAAAATTTAAATAATCTAGGAAGAACAAGAATAAAAATGAAAGAAAAATGTCTTCAACGATAAGAGGGTAATTTTGAGATCCATAAAGACCTTGAAAATTCTCAAACAAAGGTTATATAAATTTCTTTGAAGTTTCAGATGATGTTTTTAATAAACTTTTCAAACTTTTTATCGTACCACAAGGTCAGACAACTCATAAGGGAAAACATAGTTAAGGGGTCTGATGTTGCCACAAAAAATAAGAAAATTAAGATAAAGGTATGGTACCTGAAAAATAGCTATCTATACAATAGCAATTTCTTGATCATCTTCCAACATTTTTTCAGTTGTAAAGAACATTCTCTTCAATTCTCAAATAGAAGTAAAATCTTTTGAAGATTTATGTCAACAATTGAAGCATTTAAGTGACTTTACACCTCAAGATGCTATTGCATCTACATCAAAGAATCAATGTCATTAGAAGTAACAAACTAAATTTTAAGAGCATCTTTCTTTTTAGTGTTGTTATTAAATACCTTTAGTATTTGAATTTACCTAGGGTCCTAATACTCTTCATGGGTATAATAATTGTTGTGCCTATATTATTAAGAGAGAATGGTTAGTATATTATGAGGTGGTGATGAATTAGTGTTTCTAGGATTTATGATGAGTTTCTGATTTAACTTATATATATATATATATATATATATATATATATGTATGAGTATTGGTAGATGTGTTGACACATCTATGCTCTCAACCCTGTGTCACAAACAAAAACTAAAATTTTATATTAGTTCACCCCTCACTCAACTATGTCCAATACTAGAGATAATTTTCCTCTAGTATTTACTAATCTCCTTAGGAATTTTACACTAATTTATACTAGGATAAGCTACTCAAATTCTTCATATTTGTCTTCTTAGAGACTCAAGCACATCTCATATTAAAACTAGTTACTAGCACATCATGTCTTCACTCAAAACACTTTCCCTTCACCACCTAATTTTCTTAGGTTCTACTAGGAAGCTAGAGTAGAGAAAATGTCATAGAATGTACTGTTCTCAAGCAATGGTAATGTTAGTAACTAGAGTAGCTTGAAAGAATGACATACATCTTCATGTACTCAATGATTTATTGATCCTCAAACCTTCTCTAATAAGTAAACGTTCATCTTTTCATAGTTTCCTAAGTTGAAAAAATCTTTAATATTCAAGTTCATTGTTCAAATACTTATTATTTTGAACCTCCATATTCTCTCATTATTTTTCATTCAAATTTAAATTGAAGTTTTCCAACTTGACATAAAATAGTTGGATATCAAGGTCAGTTCCAAATCATAAAAACCCTAATACTAATTAGCATGGAGTCAAATTCAAATAACTTTTTTGTCCATGTAAGCAACTGATATGTCACCGTCAAGATGTTGTGTTTGAAGGTTGAATATCTTCTTCATTTTATAACTCTTTTGACAATTTAATCCATGAGAGATCTATGGGAAATTGCCATGATTTTAAAATATAATATACTACATAACATGGTTAGGAAATTATAATAAATAGGTAATATAATTCTCATTAATTACTTGCATTTCTTTATTATATCATTTTATTGAAGAATGATTATCCAATTGATATTTTTTGTTCATCAAATATTACTAACATGAAGAATCACTTAACCTCAATGATTGATATATTAAAATTAATTATTAGTGATAAGATCATAAAATAATTAAATATAGTTTATATAATGATTATATTGAGCATATTAACTTATTGAAACATATTCATTAACTATGAATACTTAATAATTTAATAAAAATTTTTACTTTTCATTATGAAAACTAAGGGCATAAAAATATTATATCATGATCAAAATGAATGTCTAATCCAATGACACGTTACCTTTTGAAGGCTTTATAAACATGGTGAACAAGTTGAGAATGAAAGTTTGTCATATATGGCTGAAATGATACATCACTACCCAACTAATTAAATATCTTCTAACAGTTTTTGGCTGAAAAGGGTAACAGATAGGTAATGTCTCGGTTTTTTATTAATATGCTAACATTGTGAGGAATATAATCAATCATTTTCTAACCATTGTCAGGTTGCATGAAGTTGAAAGCAAGGTGTCTCAACAAGGTAAATATAAGTACTAATTGTTCATGGATGTAAAATAACGGATATAACTTACAAATGTTTCAAATATAAAACCTCTTAAACTACTACTGCATTGGATAGGAGAAGAAAACGACCTTAAAATTTTAAAATTGTGATAAAAATTTTGAAAATCCAATATATCATCAATTTTGGACATTATGCAGTACCTTACAAGAAAATTGAATATATTTGTCTTCTTGAAAACTAATTGAAAACTATTGAATTATTTATGATTTTATAGTAAATTATTGATTAACAAGTATCAAATAGAAAATCTAAATATCATTTGGAAATGAAATTTATCAGAAGGAAAATAAGTTAATTCTTGGTGGGCTTAATCATCAAAATAATGATGATGTTCACAATGGCATGTTATTTATGAAATCCCTTCATTTCAATGTCTAGAGATGCTGTAAGGTTCTCAGTTCTTTCATTATCATCATAATTCATTAGAAACAAATCTTTTACCAAGTTTTTTATATATGTTGTATGTGTTCCGATTCATGAACAACTTAGAGATAAATTAGACCCAAAAGCAATAAAGTGCATTGATATGATACTCTCAAACCGAAAAAAGGATATTCATGGTATTATACTACATCAAAAAAAATTTATATTATAATTGATGTTATTTTTCATGTAAAAAACCCACATTTTACTACACTACATGTTCAGGGTGGTTAGTCAAGTCATAAAAAATCAATAGAAAATTTTATCAATCCCCATTCTAGTTATTTACCTTATATTATATATTGCTTATATGATCTACTATTAATGAACCTATTCACCAAGCCATAACCAAAAGTGGAACATTTGGCAACCTCCATTCAAGGAAGAAGGTGGACATCCTATCATCCACATATATTTAGGAATCCCCTTGAGATGCTACAAATGAGATATCCCACACCCTCAATCCCCTTGCTGGTGAAGGCCTACCTTTTTTGAAAAGAAGTGAGAACTTACTCAAAATTTTTTTTTGCATACTTCAAGTTTATTATCATATGACAAGTTATCAGGATCGTAAAGAGCATTTATCTCTAAGATTAAACTCTAACAGCATTCCTATCATTGTATTTGAGGCACTATATAATTTAAAAGAGAAACAAGCTACAAACAAAGAGATGGAAGTTTATGAAGAAAAACACAATTAGAGCTGATTAGACTATTAGCAGGAAAGAAAATTGCAAGTTGCAAGTGTTTGCATGATAAAATATCAAGTATATTTGTTGATAGAGAGATACAAGGCCTAATTGGGTTCCAAAAGGTATTTACAAATTGATGGGATATATTATGTTGACACATGTTTATGTGAAGAAAATGAACATAATTAGCATTTATTTTCATTAGTAACTAATTATTACTTGTAATTCTAGAAATTTAATGTGAAAAATACTTTTTTACATGGATAATTCAAAGAGAAAAATCTATATAAAAGTTCCACAAGATAGGGGAAGAAGTTAGGTACCAGTATAATGTGCAAACAAGAGAAAGTTTCATAGGGATTGAAATAATCCCCAAATGCATAGTTTGGTTGGTTTACAAAGGTCATGATCAAAATGAGATACGAAGAAATTTAGCTAGATCATACAGTATATATAAAATATTATCTTATAACTATAGTGTATATCGATGATATAATTCTAACTAGGAGTAATAACAAACAATATGAGTATCTCAATTGATTTTTGGCTAAGAAGTTTGAGATAAACATTGGGAAGTGATTAAAATACCAAAGTCTCAAATTTGGTGGAGTTGAGGAAGATGCAGTTGTAGACTAAGAAATGTGTTAATGACTAGTGAGATAATTGATTTACTTTTCTCATACATGATCAAGTGTAGTTTATGTAGTAAGTATGACAAATAAACTTGGATATGGCTCATCCAGTCCTACACTGCCCAAAAGGGACACCAAGAAAAAAATATTTAAGAGAAAAAAGGATCAATGTTTGAAGCTTATATAGACATTGATTATAGAGGATCTATCATGGGTATGTGATCAACTTCTAGGTTATTGTACCTTTCTTGGTGTAAACCTAATTAGATGGACAGGTAAGAAACAAGGTGTTGTAACAAGGTCGTGTATAAGGACATTTTGAGCCATTACACAAAATGTATGTGATGTATTATGGGTGAAGATTATTCTAGAAAACTTGAAGATTAAGACAATGGTCTAATGAGACTTTATTGCCACAAAAAATCAGCTATCAATATTATATATGATCTAGTTTAACATGTTAAAATTAAACACATTGAGATTCGATGATATTTTACCAAAAAAATAGAAAGTAGACTAAAATTATACCACTGCGTTTACAAGTGATCAAGTTCGAGACATACTTATCAAAGGCCTGAAAATCATCATCTTTTCATCACTTCATATCCAAGTTGAGAATCGATAATATACATTTACCAACTTGAGGAGAAGTGTCAGAACATAATTTATTTATTTTATTTTTTTCATTGATGTGATCTTTTTCTTTTCTAAACTAGTCCAATTCTCTTTTCTTTATTTTAACTACTGGTCTAAATACTAGCCCTAATGAATACCCAAATGAGAGAGTTGGATACGAGAGTTTTAAGGCTTTGGTTGTTCCATTTCCACTCCATTGTTCCCTTGTGGCTGAATGCATCTAGAACATGGGCACAGGATCTTACTAGACGTTCAAGTATCTCGATAGTGTTAGAGGAAGACAACTTATGTAGACCTTAGCAGAAGTGATGCTCACGATCTTTATGATGTGAAATAAGCTAGAATAAAGAACAACACAAGGATTTTATGTGATTTAGAGGTTGACCTCCTGCATCCATGAGCGACGATGAAAGCTTTACTAGATGTGAAAAGTAGTGTAAGAGAATACTCTCCAAAAACTCAGAGAACAAATCTCCGATCTTGGCCCTTCTAAGATCCCACGGAACATGAATACACTCACCAACCCAAAAGAGATATGCTCCTTGGACTTCTTTGCTCCTAGATCTTCTCATCTTGCGTGACCGTTTCTTGCGTAACCGTTCCTTGCGTAACCGTTTCTCCTATATATCTTACATATCTCCTATATCTTCTCGCGTGATCGTTTTCCCCTCGTGCTCCTCGCCTCCAATATCTTCTCTCTTTCCTCATTAAATCCGCGGATTAAACCGATTAACATGGACTTCCCTCCTGACCAGGTGTATTGATTTCATGCGATGATTACAATGTACATTTCCTGTGGTTTCCGAAGATTACCATGGGCCGCGCCGGTGGAATATCGATGCCGAAGCATCCAACGTCTTTGTCATGTAGAAGGGAAAAACTCCTCGTCTTGTGAAATTTAATCTCTTTGGTTGGATGGAGTGTCAAGGTACTATACCACTTTTCGGTCATGAAAGCAACGTCTCCGTCGTGAAGTTGGTGGGGTGATAATACTCATATATCATCGTACCCCGCAGCGGTGACCAACGGCCGCCCTCCCATTGACATCACAGTCATCGCTGCCAGCTCATCTCCGGCTTCGCCGTGAACCTATCCAGCTTCATCGGCCCTCCCGTCCCTCAGTCTGCCCCCCCCAGCCACGCCGTCCCAGACAGTCGGACCAACTTGAGGACCTGTCCTACAAGGCTTCCCGACCAGTGGGTGCCCCAGAGCTGCTGCCAACGGCTCTTCACCGGCAACGAAGAACGACAGGAACGATAGGGGGGGGGGGGGGTGGGAGAAGACTGGGAAAGTCCCCAATGTCCGGAGCCTACTGTCCCTCCGTTCTATCTTGTTTGGAGTTAACCGGACACTATTTCTCCGTTTGAGGGGCTGCCAGGCCATCAGGTGGGGTCTCCCAGCTGTCAGTTGGTTCCCTCGCTGGCATGTTTTAATCCTCCGTCGCTGTTGCGTGGCTTGCCCCGCGGAGCGGGCAGGGGACCCGCCGACGCTGACGTTATGCCGAACACGCATTTAATCTCTCGTCCGCATGGAACTACGCCGATCAACCCGCTCGATGCTCCCGATCAAACCCTGATTCCTCCATTCAAACGACGGAAGAGAGTGTCCGCGTTGGGTGGTCTCCTTGAGTTTCGCTTGTTTGCTGGCGACTGGACGCCAGTCGGGTCCTCGATTATTTCCCTTGATGCGGCTGCGATGGGAGCAGAGCATAGCAATCAGGGACGCCGCCCACACTTTCCATGAAAAAAGATGCAGAAGGTCGTACACTGATGCGGTTGGAGACGGGTGGCGTGTCCCAGACTAGCAACGGATGGCTGGAGTGATTGTGATCTTACCACAATAAAATTGAGGTTTATCAAGTGTTGAGTGAAACAGGTGAGCGCTGAGCATGGTCAGCTCCTGGCGTCGTGAACTCTCATCCTCGGGACGGCCCCTGAATCCGGCGAGACGTCCATGGGAAGCCCCTGCTCCTCGGCGTTCAGATGGAGATCCCATCCACCGCAGTTCTTCAAGCAGGTGGAAATCCCAGGGTGGGCCTCAATCTTCATGCTCAAAGCCAGAGGCAAGCGACCAAGATGGAAGCCGCTGAATCGATCCTCTCCGCTCGCTGAAAATATCGCGGATTCCGATTTTTCCTGAACCGACGTTTCAGACGAGGAGATGGGGGATCGGGGGAAACAATACTAACAGGGATGTCAGCTCGTCTGGCATCTTTCCTTCACCGTAACCGGGCAGGCTAATGACGATGATAGACGCTGGCCCATGAAAGTAGCCCGATGATGGAGAACGACGCCGTGATTAGCGAGGCGCGCGCTGCGTGCGCCTCGATCGGGTCGATGGTCTTCGCGCCGTGGCCGTGGCCGTGGCCGCGCCGAAGCGGGATGAGCGGGTGGGCAGGGGGATCTTTTCCCTGCGGCTAACCTTTCACCGGGGCGTCTCCGTCATGGCTTGGACGTCCTGCTTTAATTTTCGGATAGCGGGAGCCACATGGCGTGAGAACGATACGGTAAATATCGACCCGTTGACGTTGCCTGCTGGCCGGCGAGAGCCACGCGACCGCGGCGGCAGATCTGGCCTACCGTCGCGCTAGATATTATCCGGACGACGGATAAGTCTTCAGCGCGCCGGCGCCGGGCCCGGGGACGACGCGAGCTTTTAAATATCCCCCACCCCCTCTCCTCCGCCCCCACATGAGCGGATGTCGTCCACTGGGGTTGGCGGCAACGACCAGTGAGGCGCGGAGTAAGCGAGAGTGCCCGCCGCGATGGACGCCCTGCACTCCTCCTTCCTCTCCACCGCCGCCATCCCCCTTCCCCACAATCTCCACGCCGCCGCCAAGGTCCTTCCTTTGAGCCATCACCTGCGCCGCACCTCCGCAGTTCTCAACAAGGAGCGCCCTCCCCCCGAGAGCAGCAGCGCTACCACTGTCCGCCCTTCTTCGCCTTCGCCCTCATTGCCGCCCCCGGCCGGAAGGGTCCTCAGGAGGCCGATCGAGGCGACGCCCACGCCGTCCCTGGCCAGTTCCCTCAGCAACGCCTTCGACGCCATCATCAACAATTTCATCGACCCCGCCGCCCACCGCCCCTCCGTCGACCCCCGCTACGTCCTCGCCGACAACTGGGCCCCCGTCGGCGAGCTGCCCCCGACGCCCTGCCCCATCGTCAGGGGAAGAATTCCCCCCGCCCTCCGCGGCGGCGCCTACATCCGCAATGGGCCGAACCCCCAGCACCTCCCCCGCGGGACGCACCACCTCTTCGACGGCGACGGCATGCTTCACTCCCTCCTCCTCCCCGCCGATGGCGACGGCAACGCCCCTGCCATCCTGTGCAGCCGCTACGTCCAGACCTACAAGTACCTGGTCGAGAGGGAGGCCGGCGGGAACGTCCTCCCAAACGTCTTCTCGGGCTTCCACGGCGTCGGTGGCCTCGTCCGTGGCGCTGCTGTCGTCGCCCGCGTTGTCACGGGACAGATGGATCCCTCCGAAGGCGTCGGCCTAGCGAACACCAGCCTCGCCTACTTCGGCGGTCGGCTCTTCGCCCTCGGAGAGTCGGACCTCCCTTACGCCATCCACCTCTCCCCGTCCGGCGACGTGACCACCGTCGGCCGGTGGGACTTTGAGGGCAAGCTCTCCATGGGGATGACGGCCCACCCCAAGAGGGACCCCATCACCGGCGAGGTTTTCGCGTTCCGCTACGGCCCGGTGCCCCCGTTCGTCACCTACTTCCGCTTCGACGCCGAGGGAAGGAAGCAGCCGGACGTGCCCATCTTCTCCGTCACCCAGCCCTCCTTCCTCCACGACTTCGCCATCACCGAGAAGTACGCCATCTTCTGCGACATCCAGATCGTAATGCAGCCGATGCAGATGATGCTCGGGGGCGGCTCTCCCGTCGGCGCCGACCCCGGGAAGGTGCCCAGGGTCGGTATACTACCGCGGTACGCGGCGTCCGAGGGAGACATTAGGTGGTTCGACGTGCCCGGATTCAACCCGGTGCACACCACCAATGCGTGGGAGGAGGACGGCGGCGCCACCGTGGTGCTGGTGGCGCCCAACGTGCTCTCCGTGGAGCACGCGCTGGACCGGATGGAGCTCGTCCACAGCTGCGTGGAGATGGTAAGGATTGACCTAAAGGGCGGCGCCGTGTCCCGCACGCCGCTCTCCGCAGGGAACCTCGACTTCGGCGTGATCAACCCGAACTACCTGGGCCGCCGCAACCGCTACGCCTACCTCGGCGTGGAGGACCCGCCACCGAAGGTGCCCGGCGTGGTGAAGCTGGACATGGAGAAGAAGGGCTGCGACTGCGTGGCCGCCTCCCGGATGTTCGGCCCCCGGAGGTTCGGCGGCGAGCCCATCTTCGTGCCGGCGCCGGACGAGGGCGAGGCGGAGGACGACGGGTACCTGGTGACGTACCTGCACGACGAGAACTCGCGGGAGTCGAGCTTCCTCGTGATGGACGCCAGGTCGCCGGACCTGGAGGTGGTCGCCGAGGTGTCTCTGCCTCGCCGGGTGCCGTACGGCTTCCACGGCCTCTTCGTCTCGGCGGCAGAGCTGCGCGCTCAGAAGGCCAAACCGTAGCCGCACGTGATAATGGTTCTACTTGGCAGTGGGGCCCTGCCTATGGGGCCCATGGCCACCGCTCATGAAAGAATGTTAATAATCTACCTGCGACTCCCCAGACCCGTCTCTCTCTCTCTCTCTCTCTCTCCTGTCAGCAAGATCAGCCCAATAAGCCTGCATCGCTGTTCGGGCCGGGCTGGGCGCAATCCGAAGCCCGATTTCAGGGCGTCTTTGGGCCCGTACTGGGTCGGCGTCGCCCAGAGATAGCCCATTAACGCCCATCAACAAGAAGGCGGAGAAGAACCGAAGGGCTCCCGATCTGCCGACGGGCTGGGAGCCTCAGCCCGTGAGAGTCCGGCGGAGGGATGAGAGCCCACTGGAGAAGCAGGGCGCGCGAGACGATGAGCGGAGTCTTCGTTCTACGGCGGCCGGCGAGACATGAGACTGCGGAAGACGGAGAGAGCAAGCAGGGAGAGAGGGCAGAGCTGATCTCCGGTGGAGCAGTCAGATCGTCTGTCACATAAATGGCGCTGGTCCTCTGGAGAAAGCAGCACGATGGGCAGTGCAGACGGGGAAGCGGGCAAGCACGGATTCAGAAGAAGAAAGAATGGACTGGAAACGTGGAGACTTCGGGGGGATATTCCCCGTCCTTAGATTCTGAGAGAGAGAGAGAGAGAGAGAGAGAGAGAGAGAGGTAGGTTCCCCCGTCTTGTTCCGTCCCTTTCTCCGTAGTCTGATTATTAGAGAGGAGGGGAGGGGAGAGATGGACCCGGACCACGGAGCCGGATGATGGAACAAGGAAACGTGGTCATCTGAATCTTTCCCGGAGTCTAGACGGGCCGCGCGAGTATGGAGTGGCCTCGAGATTTAACCGTGCGTACCGCTCGCAGAGAACCTGCACCGTTTACGCGGGGAGGGAAATCAGATATGAAGCGCTCACCTGAATGACGGGAGAAGGCAAGGAGCACGTCGGCGGTTGTGACCTCAGCCTCCGGCTCCGATTCAGTTGATGCAAGGCGGGAGCGGATCCCCGTGTGAGGGGCTGCATCCCTGGGAGGGGGGGAGTGGGGCTCCGTTCCCGACCTGCACCAAGCGAACCAGAGACGGCGAGCGGCCGCCGCAGAAGAAGCTTCGTCGCCGGGAGCGAACACTCCGACAGGAAGCACATCCTCACAGCCCGCCCAGGTTCACTGTGCCCAGCTTCCCCGGAGATCTCATCGCCTCACCCAATCAGTAAGGAGCAGACGGCAGGAGAGGGACACTACTGGGAACGCGCGGACGCGTTCATCGAGCACGTGGTGAATCAGATAATCTACCCCACTGGCTGGGGATCTGTCACCGTGATTATGACGGCGGCACGCCTTTCGCCGGCACTAGACAGCTGGACGCCACTCTGCCCCAGCGACCTTTGGATCGCTCGACGGACGGCTCCAGCGGAATGCGTCTGAGGGAAGTGAGAGAAAGCGAGAGAGAGAGAGAGAGAGAGAGGCAAGCGCGGTTCTGTTTGTCGTCCTCTTGACCTCGCAGGTCAGGCTGCAGAGTGAGAACGGTTGCCAGAAATGGCTTCAACCCAAGTCTTAATCCGGCAGGGCCCTTGTCGTCCTCCCTGCACCCAGAGGTAGGGCTAGAGGTGCTCCTTGTCCCCCCCTGGATCTTGTAACCAATGATAAGCGAAACCCTATTCTTTGGCGACATCAGCACTAGTTTAACGCCGAGGAGATCCGGCTGGTCTCTCCATCCGTGAGCAGTCTCCCACGGACACAAGGGACATCGTCTCCATTATTCATTAAACATGTCACACAAGATCTGTCTGTCTGTCTCTCTCTCTCTCTCTCTCCCCTCTCTGCCACTCTCTGCCACTCTCTGCCCCTCTCTGCCCCTCTCCCCCTCTCCCCCTCTCCCCCTCTCCCCCTTTCCTCACCTTTCTCAGTAGTGAGGGCTTCCGCGCACATCTAAAACTGACGCATCTTCTTCGGCCCATCTTACGATTTTCCGCCGAGACTTCACCCGCCAGTCATTGTTCAGTGATGGCCTTTCACGGGCGCAAAAATCGCTCGCCGTCTACGAGAATACAATTCGTTAGAATAGACAACGCGACAAATTATTTTTGGTTCTTCAGTATGTGACCCAATATACGTGATGACAGTTGATTCAGGAATTGGACGGACTTATTCTCTAAATACGTAGAATTTGATCCCAGGATTCTGAGTGTCGATCATAAACTGTTAGTCCCCATTTGAACTGAAAACGCGTCTCATTTCCAAGTATGGGGTCTATTGGGAGCCACCTCTCGATCGAGTACAACCAGAGCGATCTTCTTCTTTCCTGGAGAAATGTCTATGATGATCTATCATTATCTTCCAAATAATCCTGCCCCCGGAAACGTGAGCGTGGCCCTATTCGTCCGGTCTTCGCAACCCTTCTCAGCCGACGCCAGAACGTAGAAGACATCGCTTGCTCATCCTCGTTCCTTCTCCGTCCCCTTCACACTTGGTTCACCACAGCAGAATGAAGGGCTATTGGGTCTTCACTGTATCGCAATTACAAGAATGTGGTCCAGAATGATCGCTTGGAAGCCTTAAACCATCAGAATGATAGAGGGAGGCAATAATCCAAAGTAAAATTCTCAAAATTTGCTTTTACTGGTCGAATTCAATGAAAATAGCCTGCCGTATTCGGAGCATTGACAAGATTCACCAGAGTGGCTTCACAGAAGCCCACTCTGTTCGCTGTCTGTGGATCCACCGAGTGGTAGCAGCAGGTTTCCCCGTCGCCATTGCAATTAGGGTTGACGAGCCGGAGAAAGAAGCCCATCGCGGTGTGCCATTTAAATGCTTTGCATAACACCAGTACAATCCACGGCCGCAATGACGGCGAGACTTGAGAGCTTGGCTTTGATGGTGTGTAGGTAGGTAAGAAAAGCAAACTGATGTCGGAGTCTCAATCACTACACATTCAAGGCTACTTGATTACATGTACTCTTTTATGACCTACGTTGACGGTTCGCCAAATTTCAGAGGAGACAAGCTAATGCATTCTTAGAATAATGAGCCTACGAAGAGAGGCCGGCAGGATTCTGTATCAGTGAAACCTACAGTGCAGGGAATTGATCCAGGAATCAATATCCTCTATCCCTCATGCAACGCTTCCCTATTTATGGGTCCGCATTCGTACTGCTGTCTAGAGAGGGATCCTAGCTGGTGCACTGTTGCCGTGCCAATAAGTAGATGATTTAGTCTCCACGGTGTTGAAAATTCATTCGGGCATGGTTTCAGTGAAGGTATAGAAGGCACGAGTTTGGTGGGTGGGCAGCGTCTCAACAAGAGGGATCGACCAAAGAGGTATAAGGAGGCAGCCGTTTTACAGGTCTTCTGAGAAAGGTCCAAGGAGAAGTCTGGAAAATAGTGCAATGAGCAGACCTCGTAGAATTGCAGAAGTGTAGACTTCAAAGATCGTGACTGGCAGATACAGGAGGATGCTGCTGCAGAAGAGGTGAGAGAGGGTGGTTGCCATGGCGACGAGGACTTGGGCTCCGTTGACACGAAGAGACCAGATGGGTGGCCACATCAACTCAAGATCCCGAATCCGTGTTTCCCCGCACCTTGGGGCCAAGCATTTTTTTTCTTCATAAAATCGAGAATTTTGTAGAACTTTGGCGGTAGCTTCTTATCTTCCAATTATGAGCTCGTATCGCGGGAGCTTAGAAATTCAGTTAAAATAAAAAAATACGTAGATTTTTCTAACCTTACACTCCGAAAATTGTATTCTTGTCAGTTTTTGTCTAAGTTAAAAACCATAGCGTCACTGACGGCATGGAACTTTTGGAGTGAAGAAAAAATAAAATCAAGAAATTAAGGCGGAGGTGTTTGCCATCGATTGCAGTCAACCGCAGTGACTGCAATCAAATACAATTGGCCAGTTTTCTTCTCTCACAGCAATGATACAAAATGGACGATGGGACATTTGAAATGGGAAAAAAATCTATCTATCTTTCTTTCTTTTTAATATACGAATATAAATTATTCATCATCAAGTAGCTTATAGGTTCCACGATCTAATAATTTAAATGAATTTAAAGCTAAATGAAAAAGATATTACAATTGGATTGAAAACACCGTCTGAATGATAAATGACATATTGCCATTCTCGTATGTTGAAAGAAGATTCTTTTTATCTGGTTGACTAATCTCGTACCAATCCTTGCTTGACTATCGTCACCAACCAAGCTATTCGCAGGTCAACACTATGTGGTCGGGCGGAAGGGTGAGCGGGCCGGGAGTCACTTATTGGCCTTTCACATTTCCTGTAGCTCTTTTGTCCTCCTGGTCTGATCTCCATGAAATTGCCATTCCTCGTAAGCACCGTCCAGCGAAGTGGCCCGGTTTTTCCCCTCTCACCGAATTCGGTACCAATATGTGACCACGGCAACGGATCGCATCATATTCTCATTGAATTGCGTGGCTCTTTCATTAATTGTCTAGACCAGTTGCACCCCACTTGATAAATTGGCTTATTCTTCTAATGTATGATGAACTCTTAGATTCTTTGCTGATGAGTAACCACTAAGAAAACATTGTAATAGTGTAATTAATTATCTACGTCCCTATTAGACATAAAAGTCTAATAGGGAACTTGGCGTGGAAGCTGAAAGATAGAAATAAAATAAAATAACTCTCTAGAGATATGATTAGAGACAAGAATTTACATGCTTCGAAAGTTCTACATACGTCTCCATGCTGCCCATGAGAAAGCTCTACTAAATGTGAAAAAAGTACAAAATAATACTCCTTGGAACCTTGAGTATAGATCTCTGATCTTAACTCTCAAATGAATTCATAAGTCACTCACCATCAACTATAAATCTCTCAGTTGAAAACCTACTCTCAACATTTCATTGGTGGAATAACATTGATAACATAAGCCTCTCTCTGGCCCTTGATGCTCACATGATGCTCAGGAGATGAGAAGATGATCACTCTATCATGAACCTTGAGTTACCTTGGGAAGCGTGCCAAAAACTCCTCGGAAAACATGCCAACGTTTATCCTCTTGTGCCAGAAACGTTCCATCCATAACTGGCCCGTTGAGGGGCGTGAGAATTGGTCCCCGTGTGGCCCGTTTTGCACGTCTCCTCCTCCGCCCGCATTAAATTAAATGCAGTTCTTCTTGTTGTAGCAGCCGCTGCCCCTGATGAGCTGAAACGGTGCACGTGGTCACTTTATGAGCCACGCTGCCCGACAACACACCCCGGGCTGACGCGATAAAGGAGGGAGGCTTCCGCAACAATGTTCAATAGCTTGCACTGGCGATCGGGGGCATTGGTAGACCTCCTCTGCCGACGTTGCGGTCGGCTTGGTCCCTTCCGGTTCCCTTTTATTCTCTTCCGCTGCCTTCTCCTCGCTAACCTCTTTCTATCCAGAAGGCCGCTCGTTCGCTGCAACTGAACAGCACTCACTGGGCTTCCCAGATTCAAGATTCTTCTTGATGGCGACGATGGGAAGCGGCGTGGACGAGAAGGATATCACCGCGGAGATGGTGAGGCTCGCCGCTCTCCTCCAAGGCGGGAGGTCGCCTCGTCCATGCGGGCTCACATCGAGGCAACTGGAATCTCTAGCGGCCTTTTGCGATGCTTTGATCCCCTCGGCCGAAGTTCCCGGCGGCGCTACCGCCGACGAGGATCTCGCTCGGTTTTACGGCACCTCCGCTTCCATGGCTAAAGTCCCGGAAGACGTAAGTATGGAAACCATAAAGGTGATAGATTTTAATTTTTATCTTTGTCTAGTTGTTCTGTAACCCATGAGAGCCATTATCTCCTTGCCTGGTTTCGAATGTTTTTCGTGATAACGTTGGAACGAACTCCCTCTTCAAGGATACTTGGAAACTAGGTTACAAATGATCTATGAAAATTTCAATCCCCGGCATACCCGCTTTCACTTTAGCTCTCTCTGTCTCTCTCTCTCGTTCTTAATGGATTGATGATAAGAATCTTAGGAACCTAATGAATTTGGATGACGACGTTTCTTGAGCCAGTTATGCCTTTCGGCATATGTAACATTAGGTTTATGAAGGTAATTGAAAAGAATCGGGATAAATTTATAACCTTGATCAATGCATATAACGTTGGTAAAACAGTATGCTCACGAATTACACCCCTCCTTTTCGTTCTCCCTTCGGCGTTGAAGATTGCGGGTCTAATATCGAAGAAGCAACTGCATCCGGCCCTCCCGCTCTTGCCGATCGTGTTGTGGCTCCTTTCAACGTGGTATGGCACCTTCGCCATCTGCGGCGGAGCGAGCCTCTCGACGAGCTTCCCTTATTTCCGGAACTTTTCCAAGATAGAGGAGCCGCGGCGGGAGGAGATTCTTATGAAGCTCTCGAGGAGCTGCTTCGGCATCAAGAGGCTACTCTTTCGGTCCCTCAAGATCCTCACCGTCCGTCTCTACTTTCAAAGGGTGAGTGCGAGAGCCATCCATACTCTGCTAGCTGCCGATGGATTCTCGAGCCGGATAATGTGAGAGAGCTCTCACTCGTTTGCAGGCAGACGAGAAGAACAGGAATCCCTCGTGGAAGGCGATCGGATACTGCGGCCCCGACCCAGACCTCCCGATCCTCGACGATCGGCGGAGGAGAGCCGCCCCGGTGGATGAGGCCATGGAAACTCTTTTCCCCAATCTTCAGCTGATGGGCCCTCTTTACCAGGCTCTTGTCGACATGTCCGGCCCGGAACAGCCCCTAAATTTCAGAGCACTCCACGCGCTCGGCTCTCCCGTCACCGGCAATGGCTCCCCTCTGACACTCCACTGCGACGCCGTCGTCGTCGGCTCTGGCTCCGGCGGCAGCGTTGTGGCTGGCATCCTCGCCAACGCCGGGTACCGCGTCATCGTCCTCGACAAGGGCCATTACTTCCCCGCCGCCTCCCTCTCCCTCCTCGAGGGCCCCTCCCACGAGCAGATGTACGAGAAAGGTGGCATGGTTTCCACCGACGACCTCGGCATCCTGATTCTCGCCGGGGCAACTGTCGGCGGCGGCTCTGCGGTCAACTGGTCTGCCTCCATCAGGACGCCGGACGACGTGCTCAACGAGTGGCGGGAGGAGCATGGGCTGAAGCTCTTTGGCGAGCCGGCCTTCCGCGAAGCACTGGAGGCCGTGTGCGCCCGCCTTGAGGTCAGTCCCTCGACATCAGCAGGTACCTCCGCGGAAAGGCTCAGCAGCGCAGTTCTCCGAACAGGTTGCTCTGCGCTGGGATACCCGGTAGTGAACATCCCGGTCAACGCCCCGCCGGGGCACGACTGCGGGTGGTGCAACTTCGGCTGCAAGGATGGCAAGAAGAAAAGCACCCCAGAGACGTGGCTTGCCGACATGACGGCATCCGGCAATGGAGTGATTCTCGCGGGCTGCCGAGCGGTCAAGGTCACGACAAGTAGGCAGAGAGGAGGCCGGCGGCCGGTGGCCACAGGCGTAGTAGGCAAGTTCAAGTACGGCGAACTCGTGGTGAAGTCGAAAGTGACGGTCGTGGCCTGTGGAGCGCTCAACTCTCCGGGCTTTCTCAGAAGAAGCGGGTTGAAGAACCTAAACATCGGCCGGCACCTCCATCTCCATCCGACCGTCATGGCGTGGGGTTACTTCCCCGACGGGACCGCGTCGGGCAGCTGGCTGGGCCCGGAGAAGAAGAGCTACACCGGAGAGCTACTAACGACGATGTCGCCGGTCCCCGGGGAGTCTACCTACGGAGCCATCATCCAGACCCCCGTGCTGCACCCGGGGGCGTTCTCGGCCATCACGCCGTGGACGTCCTCTGCGGACTTCCGGCGGCGTATGACCCGGTTCCCTCGCACGGCCACCCTCTTCTCCCTGGCACGTGACCGCGGGTCGGGGTGCTCCAGGAAATACCCCGCGTCGCTGTCGTACAAAATAGACTCCGCCGACGAGAAGACTCTCCAGCGGGGGATGGAGAGAATGCTGAAAATACTGGCGGCGGCGGGGGCGGAGGAGGTGGGAACGCACCACCGCGACGGCGAGATGTTCAAGGTGAAGGGGTCGACCCCGGAGGAGTTGGAGAGGTACGTGCGGCGGGTGAGCGGACGGGGGCTGCGTGACTCGGCCACTCCAATAACCACAGCGCATCAGATGGGGAGTTGCCGTATGGGGATGGACCGGAGGACGTCCGCGGTGAACGAGAAGGGAGAGACGTGGGAGGTAGAACGGCTCTTTGTAGCGGACACCAGTGTGTTTCCAACGGCGCTCGGAGTCAACCCCATGGTCACCGTGCAGGCCATCGCCTACTGCACGGCGCAGAACATTGTCGAGGCCCTCCGGAAGTCCTCTGGTTGAGGGAAAGAGGGGGGGACGCGGGAAGAAACTCGAAAGGATAGAAATCTAGAGAGGAATGACCCTGAATTTACACATAAATGCGACTTTGGCAAGTCGAACATCTGTTTACGATTTCCTAACGAAGATCTCGAATTGAAGATTATACAATCACCTAAAACTCTTTATTGTTGGTGTACTTCGACATAACTAAGAGTATCCGGTGAGAGAGAGTTACGAAGTTCTTACTATATTTAAGGAAATGGTAGAAAGAAACTTGATTGGGCCCATCCTTTTGAAGGCACAAAGTTTTCGCGTCAGTCCTCCAATATAAGAATATTTGTTAGTGATTCCAGCTCTAGGTGACATCTTGTGACTTGCTTCAACTAAGAAATATGGGAATCAACTTCCTTTTCCTTATTCGTAGTCAACTAACCACCAAAATTTTTATTTCATGAATAGTAAGAATTTTAATTATTGTCACATGATAATAACAATACTAGTCATAAATTGAAATTCAGAGTAATTTTTATATGACTTTAATGAAAATATTCTGTTAGATTAATCCCTAAGTTAATGGAAATAGGTCAAAAATGATCCAAATGTACACCAAGTATAATTTCATGGGAACATTATATATTACTAAACAACTTGTTCTGGAAAATATCTATCAATTTAATTGTTTAATATTCATATCAAAGATTCATCTACATCTTCAAAATATTTTAATTATTTTCCAGTGTAATTCATAATGTTCATTTAGTTAGTATAATATCTTATGTTATTGAAGAGAATTACTCTATGACGTTTCTGATCTTTTTGAAAAGTTTAAACTGAGGTAGAGTTGCATGTTCAAAAACATATGGTAAATAAATGAAACTCTTTCTTTGATTTTTTATTCATCTATAATTGCTTTAAAAACTATTATTGCCTCATGTGTTAATATCCTTAATGAAATTCAGAAATTAAAATGAAAGTAGTTTCTCATAAAGTTTGTGTAGGCCTTTTGTATTCTATAGGACTTGAAATTAGGTAGGGAGGAAGGATATCTTCAGGCATTGTCTGAATCTTTTCTAAAGGTAATAACATCCACCCATTATAAACATAACATATTAAATATCATCTACATGCTTTCTCTCAAACAACACCGTGGCATAATTATTCAACATATTTTCCACATTGGCCATTTTTAGTCAGATTATAGAAACAAGTAAGAATGTCCAATTGTTGCTTATCTAGTAGTGTTGTGATATCTACATTTCCCCATGTATAGCAATCAGTTATAAAATTACACATATCATCATAAGATATACAAATAGCATTCAATATATTGTAACCAAGGTGTGTTACTATCATGAAGGGAGTTTTTATTCACACTATCCAACAAAATTTTTTTCTTCTTGTTGTCATTTGGCATTATATCTTCTTTATGTCGGCTTTTTATTTAAGCTCCAACTATTAGATGTTAGCATTACCTGATCTGCCTAGGCTTGAAGTGATAAGTGAATTCATTACATATTATGTAATACTAAAGTGGGAAACTATCTTGAATCTAATTCCAAATATAATTAAAAAAGTAAGAAAATGGCTTGGCAATCAATATATACATGCCATTTGGTTGGGAGCCTTACCTGAATTTCTTTTTCCTCTTCATCCTTGATGATAGTGAGTCCTCCTTTCTTTGGTACAACCTGAATTGGACTCATCCATTTGGTGTCAAAAATAGGGTAAATAAAACCAACATTTAACCATTTCATTATCCCATCTTTAACAACATCTTTCATGCTGGGATTTAATCTCCTTTGTATCTTACACCTAAGTTTTACATCTTCCTCCAAATAAATATTATGCATGCAAGTTTCTGAATTTATACCTTTGAGATCATAAATATTCCACCTAATTGTATTTTTACATGATGATAAAACATCAATAAAACATGATTCTTGGGTAGAAGTCTTGTTGTAATAATGATAGGATTAGTATTTTTTGGACCTAAAAAAACATATTTAAGATTTTTAAGCAAAGGTTTGAGATCTAATGTTAGAGAAGGGATGGAAGGAGGAGAAAATTCTTCCTCACACATTGTTGTAACATAAAAATCACATGGTTTATCATGTAAAAATATATTATCAAGAAAAGTATCAATTCTATCAATTTCGAAATAATCTCCTTCTCCCCTTGGATAATTAAATGTTCTAAAGACATTAAGAGACATTTTATGATCTCCAAAGAAAATATCTAGCATTCTGGTCTCACAATTAATATTTGCTTTTGTTGTAGCAAGAAATGGACATCCTAAAATGATAAACATTTGCTCTAATTCATGTGACAATGTCATATCTAAAACCAGAAAATCAACAAAAAAATAACATTCACCTACTTTGATAATTACATCATCTAATATTCCTTTAGGTTTCTTAGTGGATCTATCTATAAATTGGAGAATAGTAGAGGCTAGTTTGAGCTTGCCAATCTTAAAATGTTCAGCAATAGTAGTAAATAAAATATTAACACTAGCACCTAAATCAAGTAATGCCTTATCAAAAGCAATTCTACCAATTTCACGAGAGATTAGAGGTGCACCTAGATCTTTGCACTTCATTAGTAATTGATCAAGAATAATTGCACTTACTTGTAATGAAAGAGTGATTCTCTTCTCCCTCTTAGGTGTGCACATCTTCTTCAAAAATTTTGTATAGCTTGGTATATACTTGATGGCATCTAAGAGAGGAATCTTGACCTGCACTTGCTCAAAAATTTTCATCAGCTCATCATTATGCATCAATCCCTTTTTAGCCTTTGGCTTTAATGCATGAGAGAAAGTTGTAGTGGGAACATATTCTTTATGATAAATATTTACTTGAAGCTTTGATTTTTCAACCTCTTCATCCTCACTAAAATCATCATCTTCCTCTATATTTTTCTGGTTTTAATCTTCTAAATTTTTGTCCATGGGAGAGAGGTCTTTTCAATCATCCTTTTGTTGGTAAGGATCACTCAAAACCTTCCCATTTCGTAATTGAGAAATGATCTTCATGTCTTCCATTTGAGATGGTACAAAAGGCTCTTCAAAACCTGCATTTACCATGTTAGTTTGATGCTGAAAACCAAGAGGATAATTTTATGGATTGGCTAAGGGTTGACTTGGTAGCTGGCCTTCATTTGGTTTAATTTGTTGAGCTGCAAGTGGTTTTTGTGTGAATTGATGCATTGATTGATTTTGTTGTCGTTGTTGCAGCAATTGATGAATGACTTGTTGTTGGGTTCATTATTATTGCAAAAGTTTTTGAATGGTTTGTTGTTGTTGAATCATAATCTGTTGTAAACCACTAAATTTATTATCTATGTCTTGTTGTAAACCACTAAATTTATATGATCAATAAGTTATGAATAGAATACGTTATTTTATACATAAAAAATTTAATCTTACTCTTGAATTATGTTTATCATTGGTTTCATTATTATTTAAGGCTTAATAAAACCAAATTTCATGAATCAAAATCAAGAAATATTTAATAAGATATGTAAATTCAATAAAACTACTAAAATTTTATTTAAGAATTACAAATTCAAGAATTATTTAAGATAAGATACAAATTTTAGTCATGGAAACATATAAATCATATAGAAATGACAATATTAATGTATGAAATTAACATGTTATCAAACATAAATAAGGACAAATATAAAAAGGTAGATAAATATCAATGCATTCTAATATCGTAGTAAATATCATATGATAATTTCTATATTCATGTCCTATATGAGTCCTATTTGATGTAATAATCTAGGTTTATGTATCATTAATGATGCATTATCGCATGCATTCCAAAGAATGCTAAGAATTCGAATTACCCTCCTAATTTTATCTAACCATTTCAAAATGAAAAATTACTAAAAGACAATTGATGGACATTTTCAATGGATTTAAAGATGTTGATGCCCTTAGGAATATCTTTTGATATTACAATTAATGAGAAAATATATAATTGATATTTAATATTATTCACAAGATTATTATAAATGCCTAATATTATTTCATGTATTAAACACATTTTTTATCTCATTATATTGTGACTAATTGGTTAATCAAAAGCATTAAAGCTTGAGATTAATTGACCAGATGAATGGGTGAAGCGTCACATTTATGAGAATAAATATTTATTATAAAATAAATATTTAAATAGGTAAATGAGATAGTAAATGATGGTTATCCTTTTAATTCTTTTATCTATGATTATTTGACCATTTAAGTGTAACCATTTACTTATTAGTCATGTACACCATGAAAAGAAAATGAAAATAGTTTAAAATATTAAATGAACTCTCGTGAGTCACGAATTGAAAATTTAGATGGTGACACATCGGTGGCTTATCTAGAAAAAACAACCAGCTCAATGTTTGAATCTGAAGATGGTTTCAAGGAAAAATTGTTTGTCCATGAGAGATGAATCATTAACTCAAATTTTAAATGGAACAGACCAAGGAATAGTAAGTTATTGAATTTTCAATTCTCAAAGGTTGTTACCATATGTTTTGAAAAATGGTAAGTATTTGAATTAAATTTCTGATTTTATCTCTTGACTAAAAAATGAAAGTCCATTAGAGGATGATGCATAACAAGTAAAAAAATCTAGAGAGATCAGAAACAACCATTCCACTTCGATTTACTGAGAAGAATCTCTATCATGATTAAGAAAGCATCATCACAAAACTTTAAATGCATGCAAACTACTTTATCTTTCTTCATCAGCCATTGGTAATTATCAAAATGCTCTAATCTTTCAAGGGTCCCCATCAAGCCTTAAGATAATTAGGTTATGAGGGAAGAGTATTTTTAGGTGAAGACACAAGGTGCTCTATTGGCCCGAAAAGGGCTAGATCTCTACAGAGATCAAACATGAGTTATTGGGCCACTGATTTTGTGAATTTTTTAGTATATATTTATGATGAAAATAGTTGAACATTGGTAAAAAAAAGTCTTTCAGATTGGAAATAATCAAATAGGGGATGAACTAGTATAAAAAGATTGAGTCTCATTTGTGAGAGAACCTGCTAGAGGAGAGTGAAAGAAAACCCACATATAGATAATCACAAATGATACTTCAAACTTGATGGATGGAATCCTCTAACTCCTCTTTTAGAGGGGTAGGACGTGCTTAAGGGGAGGTTAACCTGCCCTCCTTTATTATAGGAAACATTGTTGGGTAGTTTATATTTTAGTAGGAACACCTCCCTTCCTTTGTAATAATGGGTTTGAGCACGTCCATAAGAAGCCCATAAATGTCTCAATTAGGCTCAGCCAAGGCCCATTCTCCTTTCTTGAAAATTAAGAATTAAATAAAAATTATAAGGACCTTTAATAAAAATAATATATTAAGTATTAAAAATTATTCATGAAAACATAGATGCATGTATGAATAGATCAATAAATTATTTCATAATAAAAATTTAATCTTCTCTAAGATGATGTTTATCATTGATTTCATTATTATTTAAATCTTAATTAAATCAAATTTAATGAATTGAAATCAAGAAATATTAAATAAAATACGAGATTCAACAAAAATGACTCAAATTTGATTTAAAATACCTTAGATATAAATTCTCATGCCAAATTCATCATTCAAGAATTAATTTAGATAACATGCTAACTTTAGTCGTGAAAGCACATAAATCATGTAGAAATGACAATATTAATATATGGAATTAGCATGTTATCAACGGCAGCACAATGGTGCAAGCACTGGAGGTGACAGACAACGGTGGCTGGTGATGCTTCACCTTGGCAGCAGGTTCACTGCTGGCATGTGATTGGCGCGCGGACGTGCACACAGGTAGGGTGCCACGTGGGTGCCAGGCACATGCGCAGGGTGTGCAATTGGCATTCCGGGTGCGCAGCAGCATCGCCAGGCAAATGCCTAGTGGGTTTGGAGGAGGGGCACGGCTGGACAACCAGTGGCGCATGAGTGAGCATCCCTGGTCAGGCGCAGTGGCAGGCTCTGTGGGGCAGGTACAGTGGCATGTGAACGGGCATGTGGTGTGAGCGTGGAGGGGTGATAATAGTCGTGTGACAAGCGTGCAGCAGGGTGCATGGCAGGTGCACAGCTAGAGTCCACAGCTGGTGGGTGCTCAGGGTTGGCACGCTAGAGGCGGTGCAGCGAACAGCAAGTGGCCTGGTGGTGGCAGCAGTGGTTAGGTGGCACCCCCTTCCCCTCAGACTCACTCTCTCTCTTTGAGTGATGTTCTCAACCAAAATACACGTTCTTACTCAAATTGCCTGGCCTTGGTGGTAGCTCTCAACCCCCTTATATAGGGGCCCACATGGGCCAAGGGTGGAGGGCCACGCTTGAGGTCCAAGATGCCAAACCCCAAAAGAGATACACATGGATTCTAAGGTGGGCCCTCTTCTCTAATTGGGTGTAAACGAGAATGGCCCAAAAAAGAAGATAGGTGAGGGAAAGAAGGATGCCTTCTTCTCCAGTTGGGCCCAAACATGAATTCAGTTATGATTCATAATTCATTCTGATTTCACTTTATCTTAACAATAGATACTTCATTTTCGTAATATCGATGTAATAGGTTCAATCTTGGTCCCTTTCACTCATTTAGAATGTAAAGAATGAGATCCACCTTGAGATTTCCAACTTCTTGAAGAATTACTATGGATGGGATCTTTATCTAAATGCTGAACAACGGGGACCTCCAATGTAGTCTTGCCTGATTAAGGAGCCCTTCCAAGGTTGAAAGATTATGGTGCTAGGAACAAACCATGCTCAGCGCTCCCTAGTTGACTCGACACTGGATAAACCTGAATTTTATTGTGGTAAGATAATAAGATCATAACTACTCCAGCCAAAACAATCCGTAGTTAGGGTTAAACATGCCATTCATTTTCGACCGCTTCAGTTTTCTAATGCTTCAGTGCACGATGTGCGGCATGTTTTCTTGCGGGAAGTGCGGGCGGTGATAAGATAGAACGGACGGATGGAGGGACAGACAAATGGTCCCGATGTTGAGGACTTGTCTTCCCCCGGCATTCTCCCTTGCCAAGGAAGAGCTTTCGGCAGCCGGGGGGCCACCCCAGTTGCCTGGGACCCCCCAGAGGACAGCTGTCTGTGGTACATGTCGGTGGGGCACACGGAGTGACTGCAGAGCCGATGATCCTGCAGCTGCAAGGGGATACGGCCAATCTTACGAGGTTGTTTCGATGGTCTTGCTCATGAACAGCAGAGCCGGAGAAGGTTCGACTGCGCGGGTTGCGATGTCAGCGTGAGGTTGGCCGTTGGTCACAACAGCTGGGCACGACCATATATAGCTATTATCATCAACACGAGAAAGACGTAGCCGTCAATAGTGAAGAGTAGTTCTGCACCAAGTCACATCCGAAGATATTAAATTCCACGAGAGGAGAAATTTCCCCCTTCTGTTTGACAAAAACTTATGATTCATCCACTTTGATATTGCTGTGGGCCCTGGAGCTTAGACAGGGTAGAAGTCCCTGCTCTGTAACTTCACTGCATTGAAATGTGTGTGTAGGACCACTCCACAACATGAACAGTCTATCTCTAAGCTTCATTTCATTTTTTTTAATTGTAAATGCTGATGTAGGAAGACTAGGACTGACACAGATGGGTAAATAATAAGCCACGAAATTTGCACATGATGGAATCCAAACCTTTAAAGTCAACTGAGATGATATGAGAAATTTGTTCCATTTCTTGATCAAAGGCAATAGGACTGTCTTAAGTCACCGTGATAAAACAAAGGTCCATGTTTCAAAATCTTAGTAGGTCTCTAAATAAGAAAATCACAACCTAGTCAGCTGGTCACGATCCTACATGGCCAAATTCGATGTTAGTGGAATCACAAACAAAGAAAGACGAGATAAAATTAAATCACATGAGCACTAGAGAGGGCTGAGAGTAGACCTTTGGTGTTTAGATGCCACAATGTTAATGTCCAAGGTTGAGTGGAGGAGGATGAGCCAATCATGTACCCAACTAATTCAGATGTTGGGCAGAGCAGGACGCGTAGGGCATGTGCAGTTGGCATGCAGGGCAAGAGGCAAGAGGCAAGTGCATAGGGTGAGGTGTCGTGGCTTGTCCACTAGGCATGTAGGATGAATGTGCATTTGGGCCAGGTGCACAGGGCATGCCAACATCCATGGAAGCCTAATACATGTCACATTACTGGTGCTCCAAGGGGCACTAGTTAACATGTCATCGAGCACATGATGGCTTGTAGAGAGAACTGGCAGTGACAAGAGAGAGAGAGAGAGAGTTGACCATATAGTAGGGTGGGACCCATGTATAGTAGTGGCTAAAAGTAGTGGTGGTCACATGGATCCCTAGGGTATGCTCTCTTGTAGAAGATAATTCATAACAAAAGATCAGCATCGTTTAATAGAAATTCTAGGACCATATATAGGCCTTGGGAGGAGAGAAAAAATTACAACACAAAGGAAATAAAAGGACATTAAACATGGGTAAATCCTAATAGTAGTAGAAGTTTGGATTTTGAACTCAGGCTTGGCAGTGGTGATGTGGAGGGGCCTCAGTGGTTGTCATGGTCTTCGGAGGTGGGGTTGTGGAGTCTAATGATGTCATCGTTATAGGTAATGGGGCTAAGGTACATGCTCCACCAAATGCACAATTGAAAATCTCATCTATTTTTTCACAAGGGTTCTTGAAATGAGAAAATGATCGAATTAATTATCTGTTAACCCCGCTCCAAGGACTTGGAGAACTTTCCACTGAATAGAATATTGTTCAAGGTGATAATAATTTAGAGACCCATGTTAGTAGGTATTGCCAAGATGAGATTTCATAGGTAAAATGCCAAGGTAAGCAACATCTGCATTTAGATAATCAAGCCTGTTGATCCTTCACTTACTATGTAGTTTATTAATTTACATACTACCTTTAATTTTTCAGTTTGGTACCTAATCATCCATTTCAAGATAATCATAATTAGTTTACAATATTGAATTAATTTTAAAGCTACCAGTTTTTCTCATCTTTCTCGTGCACTATTTGATAACTTCCAAAAAAGACATTATGTTGCATTTTCAATCTTTTCTATGAAAATTTCCAAATTCTGAAATAGATGTTATTCCAATTATATGAAAAATTACAAATTAGAAATTATATTATTTATTTTAAATTCTTCAAAAAATATTAAAATTATATTTTCCTTGTTAGGATAGTTTTTCATTCATTATCATGTAACTTGAAGAGACATCTAGACATATGACTATCAACACAGTAATTGTAATGCATTTTTTGAGTCAAATCACCTTATAAGATATTTGCATAGCTGGAAAGTTATATATCATTCCACCTGGGTCTAGCAGGCTCCTATTTTTAACTTGTTCACATTGACGTGTTCACAATGTTTATGAAACCTTCACAAGGTATCATCCCACACAATAAGGCATACTAAATGACATCATGATATAATATGGGTGCCATCCTCCCTTAAAAACGTGGGCATAACAGTTAACACACTGATCAACTTGTCACAGGTATTTTTACAAATGCCTCTATGTGCACACATATTGCGGTTTACCATGCTATGCCAACAGACACTTCTACATCTGCTCCCATGTGTGCCAATGTGATGCGGCTATGTCCATAAAAGATCTAAGATACTATCATACTCAGTACCTTGTTCTTCAATGTGAGGGGTCTCAAACCTATCAGATGATATGAGGTGTCGTCCTCTTAATAAGTCTTCATTATCATGAGTTAATAATTTAGTAAGATGATGTTTTTAGTCTTAACTCATGATAAATAGACTTATTTTTGTGTTAAATCGTGAAAAGTGATTTCTAGTTGATTAATATGAATTTTTGCTTAATTACATGATTTTATAATTTTATTTTGTTGAGAGAAATGAAAAAAATATTTAAGGAAAAGTAAAAAAATCCGCCGGCCAACCGAGCCCACTAGGGGGTCGGAGGCCTAGTCGGGCGGAGCCGCTAAGTGGCTAAGGACCATGAGCTCAAGGCTCGAGCGGCTAAGGACCAGACCGCGAGCTTGAGGCTCAAGCGGCTGGCAAAGTGGACCGCGAGCTAGGCGCTCAAGTGGCGACGTGTGCGTCACTCCCCTTCCACGTCACCAGTGGCCAGCCAGGCGTGGGGCAAGGAGTGTTCGTACACACACGGGTGATTTGTAACTATTGATGGCTAAAGAAGCGCCCATAATATATGCACGTAAAACTCGTCCAAAAAACTGATGTAGGACTAAACCCTACGCCTTACTTTTTCCCACATATTTTATAAATGACATAAATGTCCCTCAATAACCGATATAAAATGATCTATATGACGTCATAAATTGAGGGCATTTTAGTACTTATCTCATCTCTCCCTCTTTCTCTCTTGCGCAGGTAGACAATTGGCGAAGAAATCACGATTTTCAAGAGCGATTAAGCTGCAAAAAATCACTAAAAATTCAGCAAAAACTTAGTCAATGCGATTCGCAAAGCATCATGGCCGAAATTGGTGTAGGATTCTAGACAACATATCACGAACTCAACGAAGAAATTATCTCCGCTTGATCGACGAACAAGCCGTTGCCGGAAAGAAGACGATCCACCGAGAGACGAGTCGCCACCTCCTGAAAACATACCAGATACAATAAAGGGCCTCCTCTCACTATGCTGACTTGAGGACGAAGCCCCTAAGACGCACCTCACCTCCATCCAACATACCTCCGTCGAGTGACAGTCGCCGAAGGGCCGCAAGTCACTGTTTTTCCATTTCACCGGGTGACAGCTTTCAAAAACTGTTTGGCGATCCATTCCACTAATTTCTGGGCTTCAAAAGAAGTTCTAGAGATCACCCATATCGTCTTTGTCCAAGGAGAGCCTTCGAGGTCGTGGACATTGCACGATTTCTTTTTTGAACACATAGAATTTCGACAATCGCCGTTGTGAAGTCGAAACTTTATTTTTCCTATTTTAAACTTTATTTTCATTTAAATTAGTAATTTTTGACATGATTTCAACATCCAAAATATTTCGTACTTGAGTTACGATTCTTCGGGCTTTTACAGAACTAAATTTGATCTATTAATTTCATAGTAATCACTTACGAAAGAATCGTAAGTCAGAACTCTATTTCTGCCAGATTCGTGTTCTTCAGGCGCTGACATCACCTGACATCATTACCTTATTTCCTTTTCACATTTATTAAATAGATTATATTTATCATTAATTTAAAAAAATCATAAAAAAATCATATTCCTTTAGGAAAATTCTAAAATATTACTCGATATTATATTACATCCCTATGATTGACCTGGAAATTTCTCACTATTTTTGGAATCTTTTATCAATTTATAATTGATTTATTCACTCTGATAAACACTTAAAATTCTAAGAATTGATCCTTTCTAGTTTTATAAAAATTTTAAATTTGTGTGATTTATTATAAAGCGATTAATTCACGTCAAATTTTGGCGCCGTTGCCGGGGATGTATTACATAATATTTGGTAATTTTTTATTTTTCTTTAGAATACAAAAAATTATAACTCTTGTTTTTATTTTTGTCTTACAGAAAAAAAAAAAGGAGAGAGTAGCATGAAGACTAATAGAGCAAGGATAAGAACAAACTGAAGGAGGGTAACGGTTATTAAATTTTTTGCCTCAAATTTATTTATTTTTATGCATGGTAGAAGATCTTTACATCCAAGACTAGAGAATCCTCTCATTATTTTGCCTAAAATTAAAAATTCTAAAGAAAAATTAATTTTGATGGATCTTGAAGGTAGCACAAGTCAAATTGAGAACAATCCTATGGCCATGAAAAATCATTATATCCTTGATTTATTTCAAAAAGCATCTAATATTAGAGTTCCATTGGCACCCACTGTTAAATTCGAAATAAATCTAAGAATTTTCCAAATGCTTCTTAATTTTCATGGATTACCTTTAGAAGAGCCTCATCAGCATTTAGAAAAATTTTATATGGTATGTGATTTAGTTAATCTCCCTCAAGTTACACAGGAAATTATTAAGATGAAAGTTCATACACTTAGGAAAGATATAGAACAAGCTTTTCTTCATTTTACAGGAAAAACTCAAAATAGGGACAAGGCTAGTTATTTCAAAGGCTATCTACCTTAGATAGAATAGAATTTTTAATGGATTACTAGAATTGGAAAGATTCTATAGAAAGCATTTATGGAGAAGACTTTTTATAGCCTTTATGAAAATTTTAAAAATTCCAAACCTTTTTGAGTTATATGAAAAACCATCAAAATGAATCTAATCTAAGAAAACAATTAGATTAATAAAAAGTTAGATAAGCTTGAGTTTTTGCTCAAAAGCTTCAATCCTTCAATTAGTTCAAATAATTCATATCTTATGCATGGTGAAAATGAGCATTCCGAATTTCAATGTTATAATTTAGATCAATCATTTCAGCCTATGCAAGAACAAGTACAAGTAACTCACAGTTTTATAATCATTTTCCTAATTCTTATAATCATAATATGAGGAATAACTTTTCATGGAGAGACCCAAATAATATTCAAAATCCAGAAGCACTTAGACCCAATTTAAATTCTGAATTTCGTTCAAAATAAGAAAACAGATTTCAGAAAATTCAGTCCTCTCATACTCAACTTGATGCTATGGAAATGATGCAGCAAACTATGAATCAAATGATGTTGCAACAAAAATAAATTATAGAGGCTCTTGGGAATAGGAGAGAAGAGGGACAACTACCTAGTCAAACCATAAAAATCCAGGAAAATGCATAACTATTGGATTTCAGCAAGAAGAGTCTAGTGACATGAACCTAGGAAAAAACCCACAAAATAATAATGTTAAGATAGTAAATGCATTAAGGAATGGAAAAATTTTACTTAATCCTTATCTCCAAATAGTAGAAGAAGAGGAAAAGGTGGACAGTCCAAAACAAAATCAAGAAGAAGAAAATGAAGAACTTTTAGATTCTACCAATGAAAATCTGAAAGAAAGAACAAAAATTTCATTTCCTAAAGCTCTAGAACGTAGACAAAGAAAGAAAAAGGAACATAATGAAGAAATAAAAAAAATTTTACAAGATGTGTAAATTAGTCTTCCTTTACTTACTGTAATTGAACATATTCTTGAATATGCTAGAGTTTTAAAAGAAATGTGTACACCAAAAAGAGCACCTAGAGTAGAAAAATTATCTATGCATGCTAGTGCTTTATTATTAAGTCAAGTTCCATATAAATCAAAAGATATTGGTGCTCCTTTAATTTCGTATGATATTGGTAGATTTATTTTTCAAAATGCATTACTTGATACCGGTGCTAGTATTAATTTATTGCCTGCAAGTATTTGTGATAAATTTAATATTTTTGACCTTAAACCATATACTGTCATATTACAATTTGGTGATAGATTAATTAAAAATCCTAAAGGTATTTTAGAAAATGTGATAGTAATAGTGAAAGGATGTAAATTTCCAGTTGATTTTATAGTGCTAGAAATGGATTTTAATGGACAGTTTTATGACACCCCAATCATCTTAGGGAGACTATTCTTACATACAACAAAGATGAATATTGATTTCCCCACAAGTATTGTAAAACTTTCATGTGGAGATCAATCAGTAGAAATTAAAATCTTTAAGGTATCAAATGATCTTAAGAAATCTCAAGTGTATGATTGTCATACCATAGAATTTTTAGATGATTATGATGGTCTAGATATTATTGATGATTGTGTGATGGAAGAATTAAAGGAAATCGAAAACATAAATATAGGGGAGAAGAAGGAAGAAGATCATATGAATTTAGAGCTAAAACCTCTTCCCTCTAATTTAAAATATGTATTTTTGGAGGAAAATAATTTATTCTTTGTCATTATTGCAGCTGCTTTGAATAATGAGCAAGAGGAAGAATTAATAGAAGTAATTCGAAAAAATATGAAAGCTATTGGCTGGAAAATGGATGATTTTAGAGGCATTGATATGAATGTGTGTATGCATAATATATATTTAGAGGAAGGAGTTAAACCAAGTAGAGAACCACAAAGAAGATTAAATCCTAACATGATGGAAGTGGTAAAAAATAAAATTTTAAAATGGTTGGCTACTGATATTATTTATCCTATTTCAGATAGTAAATGGGTTAGTCCTACACAAGTGGTACCAAAGAAATCAAGAATCACGATTATAAAAAATGAAAATGGGGAGGAAATACAAACAAGATTAACCACTGGTTGGAGGGTTTATATTAATTATAGAAAATTAAATTCAGTAACTAGAAAATATCATTTTCCTCTACCATTTACTGATCAAATTCTTGAAAAGCTAGCTGAAAAAGATTCTTTTGTTTTCTAGATAGATATTCTGGTTATAATCAAATTTATATAAATCTTTCAGATCAAGAAAAAATGACTTTTACTTGTCCATTTAGTACTTTTGCTTTTAAACGCATGCCCTTTGGATTATGTAATGCTTCAGCTATATTTCAAAAATGTATACTGTCTATTTTTTCTGATATAATTGGAAAATACATGAAAATTTTTATGGATAATTTTTCTATTTTTGCTGAATCATGTCATGAATGCCTAAATCATTTACAACATGTGTTGAAGAAATGTATAGAAAAAAAATTAGTTTTGAGTTAGGAAAAATCACATTTTATGGTTAGAGAAGGAGTTGTGTTGGGACATATTGTGAGTGAAAGAGGTTTGGAGGTAGATAAAGCGAAAATTGATATAATATCTAAAATACAACCCCCAAATTCAGTAAAACAAGTTAAATCTTTCTTGGGGCATGCAGGTTATTATAGAAAATTTATTCAAGATTTTTTGAAAATTTCTAAACCTCTCACCATATTATTATCTAAAGATGTGCCTTTTAATTTTGATGAGAGATGTTTTGAATCTTTTCTTGAAATAAAATGATTACTTATTGAGGCACCTATTTTACAAGCTCCTAATTGGTCTCTTCTATTTGAAATAATATGTGATGCATCAAATTATATAGTAGGAGCTGTTTTAGGACAAAGAAAAGAGTCAAAACCCATAGTTATTTCATATGCTAGCAAAACTATTTCTTATGCTCAATTAAATTATACCACAGCTGAAAAAGAGTTGTTAGTTGTAGTATTTTCATTAGAAAGATTTAGATCATATATTTTAGGAGCTAAAATCATCATTTATACTGATCATGTAGTATTAAAATATTTGCTTAATAAGAAAGATGTAAAGCCACATTTATTAAGATGGATATTATTGTTGCAGAAATTTGATTTGGAAATAAAAGATAAAAAAGGTTTCGAAAATGTTATTACTAATCATCTTTCTAGATTGAGTGATATAGGAACAAATGTAATACCTTTACAAGATGCATTTCCAAATGAGCAATTGATGAGAGCTCAACATCAACTATCACCATGGTATGCACATATTGTTAATTTTCTAGTTTCTAGAAAAATTCTAGAACAGTGGGAAAAGAATAGAAAAATCATTTCTTTGCTAAGATTAGAAATTATTTTTGACATGATCCTGATTTATATTACTTGGGTAATGATCAAATTCTTAAGAGATGTGTTTCTAAAGAAAAATATCATAGCATTCTTAAAATGTGTCATTCATCTAACTGTGGAGGACATTTTTCTAGCAGAAAAATAGTTGCGAAAATTTTTCAATGAATGGTTTTTATTGGCCTACAATAGTTAGAGATGCTATTGAATTCAATAAAACATGCATTTCATGCCAATCTATAGGTAACTTAAATAAAAGAGATGAAATGCCTATGAGTAATATGTTAGTTGTTGAAATTTTTGATGTATGGGGTATAGATTTCATGGGTCCATTCCCATCAGCTGAAAAATATAAATATATCTTGCTTGCTGTTGATTATGTGTCTAAATGGGTAGAAGCTATTCCTACTAGAACTAATGATCATAAAATTGTGATGAAATTTGTACAAGAAAATATTTTTTCAAGATTTGGATGTTCTAGAGTAATTATTAGTGATGGAGGAACACATTTTACAAATAGACATTTTAGGAAACTATTGAAAAAAAATGGAGTACACCATAGAATAGCCACTCCATATCATCCTCAAACAAATGGGCAAGCTGAAGTAGCAAATAGAGAAATTCAGAGAATTTTGAGAAAAATAGTTAGATCAGATAGGAAGGATTGGCCCACAAAATTACAAGATGTACTATGGGCATATAGAATAGCTTATAAAAATCTCATAGGTATGTCTCCATTTCGTCTTATTTTTGGGAAACCATGTCATCTTCCTATGGAAATAAAACATAAAGCATTATGGGCTATAAAAAATTTATGTATAGATGAAAAATCAGCTGGTGAGCATAGAATTTTTCAGCTATATGAATTAGAGGAGTTAAGGATGAAGCTTACAAAAATCATACAATTTATAAGGAAAAAACTAAAATCTTTCATGATAGGTACATCAGCAGAAAAATTTTTGAAGTTGGACAAAAAGTATGGTTATATGATTCTAGATTGAAACTATTTCCAGGAAAATTGAAATCAAAATGGACAGGACCTTATGTGGTGAAAGAAATATATGATCATGAAGTTGTAATGATTAGAGATATTTAAAATGATCATAGTTTTAAGGTAAATGGATAGAAGCTTAAACCTTACATAGAACATGAATGCCCTATAGAAAAAGAGTTTTTATTATTAAAAAAAATTCGAGAATGAGATTAATGTGTCCAATTGGAGACATTAAACTCAGCGTTGCATGGGAGGCAACCCATGGTTCTATTTAAAATTAGTACTTTACCTTTGTTGAATTTCGCAGCATCTATTTTTCTATATTGTTTTCTTCTTTCAAGAAAAAAAAAAAGAATAAAAGTGCAGGAGGAGTGTAAGACGAAGTGGGAAATTGAAAACGAGCTTGAGGTTATATGTTCTTGAACTTGATCCTTTATTACAGTATTTTTCGTGCTTAATTTTATTTATATGCATACTTGATTGAAAATTACATTTTCTATAATTTGTGTCATTGGGGACAATGTCAAATTTAAGTTGGGGGGTAAGGTGATGAAGATATTAAGTCTTAATGCTATAGACTGAACAGGAACATATGTTGGCAATTTTTCATCATCTATAAGAGCAAGTTTTCGAAAAAATATAGTGTTGATTTCCTAGTTTTGTCAAAAATAATAGAAAATAGTGCAGAGTGCAGACTGTCAAAAACTAGCAAAAAATAAATAAAAACAGTACGAAACTTGAAATTTTAGAGACCTTTTTCTCACATTTCAAACCCCTAGGCATATATTATTGAAATTCAGAATTATTGTTATGAAAATGATAGTTTTGATTTATTATTTTTACAAATAGATTGTTACTGAAAACAGAACTGACAAAACTAAAATAGAGGCATAATTTTCAGAACTATCTAATTTTTACATCATATTATGTGCACGGAAAAATTAAATCAATTAGATTGATTGATACCAAAGGATATTAGGATGATTATTATTGAGTTAAGAGTGATTGAATAGCCTGAAATGTTGGAATACTCCTTAGATACATTATAGATAACATGGATTTGATTTTACAGATTTTTCACTTCATGATCTTGATGGATAGAATTTACTTGATGAGAAAATTTAATTAATAATTTGAGTTTAATGGAGATATTTACACCTTGATCTATAGGACTTGTGAGGAGAAATCACTTGTTTCGAAAAATAGAAAAAAATGAACAGTGTGAAAAAATTTGAAAATGAGAAACACTTGTTGCAAAATAAGTGGATAATGTGAAAGCCCTGGAAATGAAGAGTACACATGGAGGGTGTGAGACATCATTCTCATTGTCGAAATTTATTTACAGGAAAAGCTGCTTATTCACTACGAAAAAAAGAAAAAAAAAAAGAGGAAGAAATATAGTGCAAACTTCAAAAATTAAGCCATAGGGAAGGGAAAGGTAGGATCAATTTTATGCTTGGATGATTTTTGATAATTAAACCATCTTGTGAATTATATCAATGAGTAAAGAAATGATAAAGATGTAGATTGAAGAAGTGAAATTTATATTGTTATTCCAAGGAATGTTTAGACATTTAAGAGCTTGATATCTTTCTTTAATACTTGATAAAATAGTCTAAAATATCTAGAGGTTCATCATTTCTAATTGCATTTTATGCATTGAAATATGATGTCTGAAATTTCTGAATGATAATGATATTTTTAATTCCTTGTTAAGAGACTAGCAATGACTTAAGTTGGGGGGTGTGATAAGTCTTCATTATCATGAGTTAATAATTTAGTAAGATGATGTTTTTAATCTTAACTCATGATAAATAGACTTATTTTTGTGTTAAATCGTGAAAAGTGATTTCTAGTTGATTAATATGAATTTTTGTTAAATTACATGATTTTATAATTTTATTTTGTTGAGAGAAATGAAAAAAATATTTAAGGAAAAGCAAAAAAATCTGCCGGCCAACCGAGCCCGCTAGGGGGTCGGAGGCCCAATCAAGTGGAGCCACTAAGCAGCTAAGGACCGCGAGCTCAAGGCTTGAGTGGCTAAGGACCAGACCACAAGCTCGAGGCTCAAGCGGCTGGCGAAGTGGATTGCGAGCTAGGTGCTCAAGCGGCGACATGTGTGTCACTCCCTTCCATGTCACCGGTGGCCAGCCGGCATGGGGCAGGGAGTGTTCGTACACACGCAGGTGATTTGTACCTATTGATGGCTAAATAAGTGCCCATAATATATGCATGTGAAACTCGTCTAGAAAATTGATGTGAGACTAAACCCCGCGCCTTACTTTTTCCCGCATATTTTATAAATGACATAAATGCCCCTTAATGACTGATATAAAATGATCCTTATGACGTCATAAATTGAGGGCATTTTAGTACTTATCTCATCTCTCCCTCTTTCTCTCTCATGTAGGCGAACAACCGGTGAAGAAATCGTGATTTCCGAAGAGTGATTAACCTGCAAAAATCAGCAAAAACTTAGTCAACGCAATTCGCAGAGCATCGTGGCCGAAATTGGTGTAGGATTCTAGACAAAATATCGCGAACTCAACAAAGAAATCATCTCCGCTTGATCGACGAACAAGCTGTCGCCGGGAAGAGGATGATCCACCGGGAGACGAGTCGCCACCTCTTGAGAGCATACCAGATGCGATAAAGGGCCTCCTCTCGCTACACTGACTTGAGGACGAAGCCCCTGAGACGCGCCTCACCTCCATCCAGCACACCTCCATCAAGTGACAGTCGCCGGAGGGCCGCAAGTCACCATTTTTCTGTTCCACCGGGTGACAGCTGCCGGAAATGATTTGGCGATCCATTCCACTGATTTCTGGGCTTCGAAAGAAGTTCCAGAGATCACCCACGTCATCTTTGTCCAAGGAGAGCCTTCGAGGCCGTGGACATTGCACGATTTCTTTTCTAAACACACAAAATTCTGACGATCGCCGCCGCGAAGTCGGAACTCTATTTTTCTATTTTAAACTTTATTTTCATTTAAATTAGTAATCTTTGGCACGATTTCGACATCCAAAATATTTCGTACTTGAGTTACGATTCTTCGGGCTTTTACAAAACTAAATTTGATCTATTAATTTCATAGTAATCGCTTACGAAAGAATCGTAGGTCGGAACTCTATTTCCATCATATTCGTGTTCTTCAAGTGCTGACGTCACCTGACGTCATTGCCTTATTTCCTTTTCACATTTATTAAATAGATTATATTTATCATTAAGTTAAAAAAATTATAAAAAAATCATATTCCTTCAAGAAAATTCTAAAATATTACCTGATATTATATTACATCCCTATGATCGACCTGAAAATTTCCCACTATTTTTAGAATCTTTTATTGATTTATAATTGATTTATTCACTCTGATAAACATTTAAAATTCCAAGAATTGGTCCTTTCTAGTTTTATAAAAATTTTAAATTTGCGTGATTTATTATACAACAATTAATTCACGTCACCTCTCTTGCGTAGACTTAACAGGGGCTAGCTCCCCCTTTTGACAGGTAGATGAGTAGCTTCACTGGGTTTTTCCGAACAATCAGTTGGCCCCCCATGGGTCACTCTTTATTCCATACATCTATGTTGGGTGACTTGCCTTGGTGGGGAACTCACCGGCACCAGCATAATGGCAAGTACCCACTTCATCTCCTATCAATTTTTTCCCTTGTCGACATAGAACAGCTTCAATCTGTTGAATCAATGTTCCTAATCAAATGCTGATCTTCCCATTCAAATGGAGGAGAGGCAGGTAGAGGTATCTTTGATCTTTGCGAGTTTGTGTGTGGCTGGATGCTTGTTTGGTCTTTGGCTGTAGGACATAAGCCGCGAACACTCCCTCTTCAATGGAGCACTTGAGCCAAAGCTGGTAAGGTTTTCACCCGGCTGAAATATCAGAGTCACTTTGATGCAAGACACGTATGATAAATATGATAGACTCTGAGTGGGTTGGTTAAGGATGATATAGAGATAGATAAATCAAGCCACAAATCAGATCATCGATTTGAACTTTTAAATCTAGAGAAAATAATGATGGTACAGCCCCATTCCTCGGTCAAGAGTGGGAGTACTATCTTACAACTATTGCGATAAGTAAAGCTCTAAATTCAAAATCCTAGATGGTTGACCATGAGAAGACAATTCTATTAAACTAAATCTAATAGTGGTAGAAAAATATACAAGAAAATATTAGATGGAATAATATGAGTCACCGAAGAGTGAAGAGAATCACCATGTGCATGGGTAGTGAACGCGAGTACACCAGCTGCACACGATCGAAAGGGGGCCTCACAAAGGACATTGATCGTGAGGAGTCGGAGACGATGACATCTGCAGGGGGCAGGAGAGTCTGCGGGCAGCAGGTGACATTCACAAGTGGTAGGCGAGTCCACAGGTAGCAGGCAACATTTGCGGGTGGGTCCACAGCCAGCAGATGACGTCCGTGGGTGGCAGATGAATCTGCAGGCGGCAGGTGACATCCACGACCGGCAGACATCATCCGCAGGTGACAGATGAGGTCCCCAATGGCAAGAGTCATCCACGACGAAAGGAGAGGCCCACATGGCAAGAGGCATCCGCAGGCAATAGAGGAGTCAGCAGAAGGCAGGCGATGTGCACTCATCAGGACAAGCAGCTAGAGGGTTGCCTCTCAGCAGTGGCAGTGGTGGCAGCTAAGAGAAAACTTGAGGGTAAACTCTGAAAATGATATTTTAAATTCCAAAATTCATGAAAACAGTCCATTACACTGCTGGCCCTATTTATAGGTTCTAAACTGGTAAAAGAAAATTAACTGAAAAAAACCCTAAAAATAAATAAAACTCGGATCTAAGATCCTAGGTTGGTGTTGACGATGTGGCATGCCACTTGTGCTGGTCGTCTCCTCTTGTGGTGGCGCCGCCCCTTCACATGGTGGGGCTATGACATTTGCTCCACTAAAGTGAAAGTGAGCGTGTGTGAAAGGGTTCAGGGGCTCCTAGGCCAACAAGTCTAGGTTTGGGGAGTTGCACGTTGAGAGTGTAACTATTAGTTTCCATTTTTATCCATTATGGGAACCAAGATCTGTTGATGATGTTTTATACAATAGTGGTGATGCAGCACAAGTATGTTAACTATGATAGACTCGAAGTGGATTGACTAAGGATGATATATGATCGATAAATCAAGTCACAAATCACATCATCGATTCGAACCTTTAATTCTAGAGAAAATAATGATGGTGCAGCCCTATTCCTCGACTAAGAGGGAGAGTATTGTCTTATAACCACCGTGATAAATAAAGCTCCAAATTTAAAATCTCGGATGGTTGACCATGAGAGAATACAAATCTATTAAACTAAATCCAATGGCGGTGGAAAAATACATAAGAAAAATACTGAATGAAATAATATAAATCACCAAAGAGTGAAGAGGGGACCTTCGGCACTAGTACAACACAACAAGCAATGCAGCGATCCTCGAGTTGCACGGGCAGTGGAAGAATGGTGATTGGAGACTCTATTGATCAATCTTCTATTCGTGGATCAAGCTCTTCAGTGAGGCCTTCGCGGATCCAACTGCGCAGTCAGTTGGCGGGGAGTCAAGGGGGTAGCCGCCCCCTTGCAGGGTTCGGGGCAGCACCCCGAAACCAAAACAGGTGATGGTTCTGCGTGTCTTGTTAATGGAGTAATCTTCTCTGCGCGTGGGCAGTGACGCGTGAATACGCCGGCTGCACACGATCGGAAGAGGACCTCACAGGGGGCATTGACTGTGAAGAAACGGGGAGGATGACGTCCGCGAGCAACAGGCTACATCCGCGGTGGCAGAAGAACTCCGCGGCAGCAGGCGATGCCTGCGGCCGGTAGGCGGCGTCTGCAGGTGGCAGACAGTCCGCGGACGGCAGAGGAGTCTGTAGGAAAATAAGTAAATAAACCTGCAAGAAAACACTCTGATTTTGGGAGAGAAATGGACGGGAGAGAGAGGGAGAGAAGAAACAGTTCACACTCTCACGAACCCTAGAAAAGGACGAAATGATTTCTATTAATAAAATAAGGAGAAAGAGAGTATTTATACTAATATTTAATGGACCGACCATTATGGCCCACTAAAGACACGACCAACATGACCCACTAAACAACAAAAACAAATAGCCTACTAAAGACAAAATAAGACCTTTTTTGCATTAAATACTAACACTCCCCCTTAATGCAAAAACGTTTAAGACCAAGAGCTTCTCTAAATTTCACAAACTTAGAATGTCCAAACGCCTTTGTAAAACCATCTGCCACTTGATCCAATGTTGAATAGAACTTCAATTTTATAAAATCCTTAGCAACTAAATCTCGAATAAAATGGTGCCTTATCTCAATATACTTTATTCTTCTATGAAATATTGGATTCTTTGTCATAGAAATAGTTGACACATTGTCACAATAGATCATTATAGGCATTAATTGCGGAATATTAATATCTTGTAAAATCTTTCTCATCCAAATTGTTTGTTGTGCAGCTAATGATGCAGCAATATACTCGGCTTCAGAAGATGATAGTGTTGTAGATTCTTGCTTCTTAGAAATCCATGAAATTGCACTTGAACCAAAGCTGAAAACAAAACCACTTGTACTTTTTCTGTCATCAATAGAACCTGCCCAATCACTATCTGAATAATCAGAAAAATTAAATTCAGCAACATGTTGATATAGAATTCCATAATTAATAGTGCCACACACATATCAAAGTATTCTTTTTGCTGCTCCAAGATGATGAACAGATGGTGAGTGCATAAACCTTGAAATCATACCAATTGAAAATAATATATCCGGTCGAGTATGAGTCAAATACATTAAACCACCAATGATACTTCTATAAAAATGTTCATTTGCTTTTGCAGTTCCATCATCAAGACATAATTTGTCATTTATATTCATAGGAGTAGAACAAGTCTTGCAATGAAACATATTAAACTTTTTCAGCAAATCACATGCATATTTCTCTTGTGAAATAAATATACCATAATCATTTTGAACAATTTGAAGTCCAAAAAAATAATGAAGCAATCTCAAATCTGTCATATCAAATTTAGCCATCATACCATTCTTGAAATCTGAAATTAGTGACAAAGAAGATCCAGTATATATGATATCATCAACATAAACACATACTATCAAAATATCTTCATCTTGGGTCTTGATATAAAGTGTTGGCTCATTCTCACTTCTATGAAAGTGATACTTGTGAAAATATGAATCAAGTCTACTATACCATGCTCTTGGTGCTTGTTTAAGGCTATAAAGTGCCTTCTTCAATTTATACACTTTGTTCTCTCTTCCTTCAAGAATAAAACCTAGTGGTTGCTCAACATATACATCTTCATTCAAATAACCATTCAAAAATGCTGATTTAACATCAAATTGAAAAACTTTTCATTTCATTTGAGCTGCCATGGCTAAAACAATACGAACTGTTTCAAATCTTACAACTGGAGAAAATATTTCAAAATAATCAATACCTTGTTGCTGTGCATATCCTTTCACTACTAACCTTGCCTTGAATTTTTGAACATTACCATCCAGTTTGTACTTCACTTTGTACACCCACTTGACTCCAATTGCTTTTGTCTTTTGTGGTAAATCCACCAACTCCCATGTGTCGTTCTTCTCAATTGTTGTAATTTCTTCTTGCATTGCCTTTTCCCATTCATCTTTGCCTTGTGCCTCCTCATAACTTGTTGGTTCTATAATGATAAGAGCAAAAACACATGATTCATAAATATCACATAAAGACTTCATCTTTCTTGGAGGACTTGATGATTCTAGACTTGTATCATTTTGGCTATTAACACTACTTGTATTTCTTGGAGAATATCTTGAAGGTGTGACGCATGAAGTAGAAGCTTCACCTATTGAATCTTCACCATTTTGCATAATTTCCTGTCCATTTTCACCAAAAGAACTTTGACGAATTAGGTCTGCATTTCAATTCCAACAAGCATATTCATCAAATATAACATCACGATGAATCAATAATCTTTTTGTTTCAGGATTATATAATCGATAACCCTTACTCTCATCACTATATCCAAGAAAAATATATTTTTCACTCTTTTTATCCATCTTACCACGATCATCAGCATCAATTAAAGCATAGCATCTGCAACCAAATACTTTTAAGTGACCAACATTAGGCTTTCGATGATACCAAGCTTCATAAGGAGTCATATTCATCACCGCTTTTGTAGGAGAAATATTCAAAATATAAATAGAAGTTGCAACCGCTTCAGCCCAAAAATCATTAGGAAGATGCTTCTCACTAAGCATACTTCTAGCCATTTCCACAATAGTTCTATTCTTTCTTTCAGCAATACCATTTTGCTCCGGAGTCTTTCTAATAGTGAGCTGTCTTTTGATTCCATGCTTCTTACAAAATAATTCAAACTCATGAGAAATAAATTCTCCCCCTCGATCTGTTCAAAGAGTTTTAATAACATGCCCACTTGAATTTTTAGCAAAAGCCTTGAAATAAATAAACTTCTCAAATGCTTCAGATTTTTAAGAAATAAAATAAACCCAACTCATACGTGTGAAGTCATCAATAATCAATAAAAAATATTGACTACCATTCAAGGATAATGTCCTCATTGGACCACATAAATTAGCATGTAATAATTCAAGAGGAAACCTTGCTCTCCATGATTTGCTAATAGGAAATGATAATCGATGTTGTTTGCCATAAACACACATCCTTCACATACTTTGTCATTCATTGAAATAGAAGGTAAACCAGCAACCATATGCTTGTGATGTAATAATTTCAATGTATTAAAGTTTAAATGACCATAACACATATGCCAAAGTGAAGATAAATCATTTTCTTTTGTAATCATACCAAAATCAATAAGTCTTGAAATATCAAGAGGAAACATTCTCTTTCCAACCTTGGGAATTACCATTGGAGCCATATCACTTTTCTTATGCTTGATAACACATTTATCATCTTCAAAATGAACAATAAAGCCACATTCTAATAATTGACCCACACTAAGTAAGTTATGTGCCAATTTTGGAACAAAATAAACATCATGAATTAATGTATTTGCTCCTGATTTAGTGTGAACAGCAATAGTACCAATGCCTTCAATTTTCACACTATTTCTATCATCAATAGTAACATCACAAATCATAGATATGTCTATATTTTGAAATAAATCCTTTTGACCTGTCATATGATTGCTGCAACCACTATCAATAAACCATATATTTGATGTACTTGAGCTTGAAGAAACATTAGTGATAAACAACTTATTTTGTTCATTTTCTTCAACAATATTTGCTTGCTCCCTTTTCTTGTCCCAACAATTTGCTTCAATATGACTATACTTCTTGTCAAAATTACACATTGGTTTAGAATTCCCTTCTCTCATATTTTCTTGCTGTTTTGCCTTTTCATAACAATATGCTTCGATGTGACCATATTTCTTGCAAAAATGACATCGCATAACTTTGTAATTTGGTTTCTGATTTTACTGATTTCTTCCATCATTTCTTTGCTGCCTATGATATGATCTACCATATCCTCTTCTACGGCCTCTATTTTGAAAATGTCCTCTACCACGTCTTCGTTGTGTAGGTGTACCTTCACTATTTTTTTCATTCTTTGAAATTTCAACCTTTGCTTGGAATGTTTGCTCAATAGATTTTTCTTTTTGTCTACTAATTCGTTTTTCATGTGCTAACAATGCTCCAGCCAACTCATTTTGGGTATAAATAGATAAATCCTTAGATTGTTCAATGGCAGCAATAATATGATCATATTTAGAAGGCAAACTTCTTAAAATTTTTTCAACAATCCTTTTCTCTAAAATATCTTCACCAAATATTCTCATTTGATTTATAATAACAGCAACTCTAGAAAAGAAATCATGCACTGATTCATCTGATTTCATAAAAATATTTTCAAATTCTCGACGAAGAGTTTGAAGCTTCACATTCATAACAATGCTATCACCATGAAATTCATCTTTCAAAATTTTCCATACTTCAAATGAACTTGATGCATTAGCAATTCATGGAAAAATAGCTTTTGAAACTGATTGCTGTAAAACTAATAATGCCTTAGCATCCTTTTTCCGAAATTCCTTATTTTCTTGTCTTGAAGTCTCTCCTTCTTTATTTCCACTCTCAACTAATTCCCATAAGTCTTGAGAAATAAAAAATGTTTTCATTTTGATACTCCAAAAATCGTATTTTTCTCCATTAAAAAATGAAACAAGAGGCTGTGACAAGTGTAGGGGATTACCATTCGCCATTTTACTATTATGACAATTCCTCTTCACGTAATGATGATTCCAATATTCAAAATACTTGCTACGGCAAGAAATCTTCAAAAAACCCCAAATATCTTTCACAAACCTCGGATTTCTCCTCTTCCGTTGTTGCTGGTCTCTCCACAGAAAAAAACAATGCCCAATAAGCGAACCTAGCGCTCTGATACCACTTGTAGGAAAATAAGTAAATAAACCTGTAAGAAAACACTCTGATTTTAGGGAGAAAATAGACGGGAGAGAGAGGGAGAGAAGAAACGGTTTGCGCTCTCACGAACCCTAGAAAAGGACGAAACGATTTCTATTAATAAAATAAAGAGAAAGAGAGTATTTATACTAATATTTAATGGACCGACCATTATGGCCCACTAAAGACACGACCAACATGACCCACTAAACAACAAAAACAAATAGCCTACTAAAGACAAAATAAGACTTTTTTTGCATTAAATACTAACAGAGTCCGCAGGCGGTAGGTGACGTCGCTGGCGGGTCAATGGCCGGACGGCGACGTTCGCGATCGGCAGTAGACATCCGCGGGCAGCAGGCGATGCCTGCGGCTGGTAGGCGACATCTGCCAGTGGCAGACGAGTCCGCGGGCGGTAGGTGACGTCGCGGGCGGGTCGATGGCCGGAAGGTGACGTCCGCGATCGGCAGTAGACGTCCGCGGCGGCAGAAGACGTCTACGGCGGCAGGGGAGTTCACGGAAACCAGGCGACATGCACTCGTCAGGAGGATGGGCGGGAGGAAGGTCGCCTCTCAGCGGCGGCAGCGGCGGCGGTTACGACGGCGGCGGCGGCGGTGGCTGAGAGGAAACCTAGGGTAAACTCTGAAAAATAACGTTTTAAATTCCAAAATTCACTAAAAGAGTCGATTACACCGCTGACTCTAGTTATAGGTTCCACAATAAAAGAAAACTAACTTAAAAGAAACCCTAATAATAAATAAAATCTAAGATCCTAGATTGGCGCTGCCGACGCGGCATGCCACCTATGCTGGTCGTCTCCTCTTGTGGTGGCGCCACCTCTTCTCACAGTGGGCTAGGATGTTTGCCCCACCAAGTGGTCATTGCGAACTAATCGTTCTACACATCTTACTTAGTGCAGCATGCCACATGTATCGGAAGTGGGAACTTATTTTCCGTTTGTGTATGCTTTCTTGGATTGGTAGGCATTTTCATGTCCGGTGGTCCTCCCCCAATTCGTTGACTTCCTTTAAAAGTGAATACCGGCTGGTTAGGGTTTCCCCTTCTGTGCTCTGAGTTCCGCCTCTGTGAGGAAGAGGCCGTGGAAGCCGTACGGCACCCGCTGGGGGAGGGACACCTCGGTGACCACCTCCAGATCCGGCGACCTAGCGTCCATCACGACGAAGCTCGATCCTCCCGTGTTCTCGTCGTGCAGGTACGTCACCAGGTACCCGTCGTCCTCCTCCTCGCCCTCGTCCGGCGCCGGCACGAAGATGGGCTCGCCGCCGAACCTTCGGGGGCCGTACTTCCGGGAGGCTGCCACGCAGTCGCCGCCCTTCTTCTCCATGTCCAGCTTCACAACCCCGGCCACCTTCGGCTGCGGGTCCCCCACGCCGAGGTAAGCGTATCGGTTGCGGCGGCCCAGGTAGCACGGGTTGATCACCCCGAAGTCGAGATTCTCTGGGGAAAGCGGGATCCGGGATACGGTCCCGGTCTTGAGCTCGATCCTTACCATCTCCACGCAGCAGTGGACAAGTTCCATCCTTTCCAGCGCGTGCTCCACTGACAGCACGTTGGGCGCCACCAGCACCACGGTGGCACCGCCGCCCTCCTCCCATGCGTTGATGGTGTGCACCGGGTTGAATCCGGGCACGTCGAACCACCTAATGTCTCCCTCGGACGCCGCGTACCGCGGTAGTATACCGACCCTGGGCACCCTCCCGACATCGGTGCCGAAGGGAAAGCCAACTCCAATCATCATCTGCAACGGTTGCATTACGATCTGGTTGTCGCAGAAGATGGCGTATTTTTCGGTGATCGCGAAGTCGTGGAGGAAGGAGAGGTGCCTGACGGAGAAGATGGGCACGTCCGGCTGCTTCTTTCCTTCGGCGTCGAAGCGGAAGTAGGTGACGTAGGGAGGCACCGGCCCCCACCGGAACGCGAAAACCTCGCCGGTGATGGGGTCCTTCTTGGGATGGGCCGTCATGCCTTTGGAGAGTTTCCCCTCAAAATCCCACCGGCCAATGGTCGTCACGTCGCCTACTGGGGAGAGATGAACTGCGTAAGGGAGATCCGGCTCTCCGAGGGCGAAGAGACGGCCGCCGAAGTAGCCGAGACCGATATTTGCGAGCCCAACAGCTGCGGAGGGATCCATCTGTCCAGTGATCACCCGGGCGACCACCGCCGCGCGACAAACGAGGTCATCTATGCCGTGGATTCCCGAGAAGATATTAGGGAGGACATTTCTGCCGGCCGCCTGCTCCACCAGGTACTTGTAGGTCTGTATGTAACGGCTGCACAATGTAGCAGGAGCGGCGCCGTCGCCACCTGCGGGAAGGAGGAGAGAGTGGAGCATACCGTCGCCGTCGAAGATGTGGTGCGTCCCGTCAGGAAGGTGCTGGGGGTTCGGTCCATTGCGGACGTAGGCGCCGCCACGGAGGGCGAGGGGGATTCTTCCCCTGACGACGGGGGAAAGTGTCGGGGATAGCTCGCAGACTGGAGCCCAGTTGTCGGCGAGTACGTAGCTTGGGTCGGCGGTGGGGCGATGCGCGGCGGAGTCTATGGAGTGGTTGATGATGGCGTCCAATGCGTTGCTGTGGGAGTTGGCGCCGGATTCTGTGGGCGTCGCCTCGACCGGCGTCCTGAGGACAGCGATTGAGGTGGGCTCCTTGCCCTGGGAAGATGAGGGCCAAGAGGAAGGAGCCCGGACAGTGGAGGTGATGCACCGACAAGAAGAACGCTGCTTGTTGTGAACTGCGGAGATGCGGCGCAGGTTATGGCTCAAAGGCAGGATCTTCTCGGCGGAGTGGAGATGGTGGGGAGACGTGGCGGCGGCGGTGGACAGGAAGGAAGAAAGTGGAACCATTACGCCGGGATCTTCCACTTATTCCCTGATAACAGGACGTTGCCCCCCTTTCCCCGTCGGCACTCCGATTGAGAGCCGCAGAAGCGGCTGGTTGTTTATTTATAAACATACCTCCGCGGTAACGTGGCTCTCGGTGTAGCTTCTCGTCTTCCCCACGAGAGAAGATATTTGACTGATTCGAAGCAAACACCATTACTTCATCTCTTCAATTAGTTAATTTCTTTAGTAAGTCTCGTAAAATATATCGATTTCAATTTCTATTGCACAAATTCTCGAAGTTTTGCCCTCGTTTACCCTTCACGGCGTCTTTTACCGTCTCTCTATTATATGTCATGTCCTCCCTTTCTTAATTCTTACTCCCGTCACAATGAGACAATCAGCCAAAGACAGATGGTGGGTCTCTATCGTCACGTTCTTCACGAGGCCAAGGAATGGACCACAATGAAGCGGTATCTCTCCGTACACTTAAAATAATTTTAAGGCTGCGACTTTTCTCCGGGCTATGTTCTGACAAAGATGATGGGAAGTCGGCTCTTCCAATGTCATCTCTAAATCGCAATTGGGCATGCCGATGACAATGATTAGCAAGTCCAACTAGAAAGAAATGTTAAAAAATTTTGGAGTATGTGAAGACAAGAGAGGCATAATGATCAGGTAAGTGACGATGGCAAGTAGGAAAGATGCCAAATGATGACAGTGTGGAAGCTAGAAGACAGAAATGAAATGAATCTCACTCCCAACCCTCTGGTCACTAGTGCTCTGAGATGAGAAGAGATGGCCTTTCTTTATAGACCTCCTTGAAATACCTCGGGAAATGTGCCAATGACTCCTTGAGAAATATGCAGACCATTCCTCCTTAAAGCTGAAATGGTTCAATTGAACCATTTCCCTTTTAGTTCGGCCTGCCCATTATTGGGCCATTGGGAGGCGTGAGAAGTGGTCCACATCGTGAGCTGTTTCAAACGTCTCATCTTCTGTCTCTCTTCTCACTCTCTCTCCTCCACATTAAATGCGGTGTTCTCGGGTGTTGTTTGAGCTGACACGATGTGGCCGTTTTGATGAGCCACATGCTCAACAACCTCCCCCTTCAGCTCATAAAAGAGATTGTCTTCATGATCCTCAAGGAGTGTGCATGCCGATCAGCTGTCGACAAATCTCTTGCCTCTCTTTAGGTAAAGTCTTAGTCAACGTATCTACTCTATTGTCATCTATGTGAATCTTCTTGATCTGTAATTACTTATCTTCAATTACATTTTTGATCTAGTGGTAACGTACATTGATATGCTTCGACTTCGAATGAAATGTGAGATTCTTGCTCAAATAAATAGCACTTTGACTATCGCAAAAGACCACATACTCCTCTTGCATTAATCCTAATTTTTGTGAGAATTTCTTCATCCATAACATTTCCTTATAAGCTTCTATGACAGCAATATATTCAGCCTTTGTTATTGACAAAGCAACACATTTTTGCAATCTAGACTGCCATAACACAGCTCCCCCTACAAAAGTAATCACATAGCTTGAAGTAGACTTCTGTGTGTCAACATCTCTGGCCATATCAGCATCTGTATATCCTACCAATATAAGGGCACCATCTCCAAAGCTTAGACAAACTTTAGAGCTCTCTTTGAGATATCTAAATATCCAGTGCTCCTTTCTTAGATTTGTAAAAAATCTACTAGCAACACCTACTGCATATGCAATGTCTGGTCTTGTACATACCATTATATACATCAAACTCCTAATGGTCGAAGTATAAGGTACTCTGTTCATCTTCTCCTTCTCATCATTTGATGGACTTTGTTCTGCACAAAGTTTAAAGTGATTTGTTAAAGGAGAACCAATAGGTTTTGCAAAACTCATACCAAACTTGTCCAGTATCTTCTTGATATATTTTTCTTGTGACAACCAAATCTTTTTAGCCTTCCTGTCACGAAAAATTTTCATACCAAGTATTTGCTTTGTTGGCCCCATGTCCTTCATAGCAAATGACTTGTTTAGCTTCTTCTTCAACCTGTCAATTGTTGACAAATCTTTCCTAAAGATAAGCATATCGTCAACATATAATAAGAGAATCACAAAACTCTTATCAAATTTCTTGATGTATACACAATGGTCTGTACAAGTACGTTTATATCTATTTTCAGTCATAAATGAATCAAACTTCTTGTACCACTGTCTTGGCACTTACTTTAGTCTATATAAGCTCTTCTTCAATTTGCACACTAGATGTTCTTTTTCTTCTATCTTGAAGCCTTTTGGTTACTCAATATAAATCTCTTCCTCCAAGTCACCATGAAAGAATGTTGTCTTTACATCTAATTACTCGACCTCCAAGTCCATACTGATAGCCATACATAGAGCAACACGAATAAAAGACAATTTCATAATAAGAGAGAATATTTCATCAAAGTCAATACCTTGTACTTGATTGAAGCCTTCGACAATCAATCTGGCCTTGTACTTCAGCACTGAAGTATGCTATTGAGTCTTCAATCTAAAAACTCACTTGTTCTTCAATACTTTTTTCCTCTTGGGTAGCTCCATAAGATTATATGTTTGGTTTTTCTACAGTACTCTCATTTCTTTATGCATAGCTGTCAACCATTATTTAGTATGCTTACTTTTCAATGCCTCTTATTAACTTTCTAGTTCATCTTGTGGATATCTTCGTGAAGGTTGATGTTGTCTACTAGACTTTTTAAGATGAGGCTCTATTGGAGGTAGCTCTCCTCCTTGCTCCTCTTCTTGTCTCGTAGGTAAATCTTTATCAACTTCGGCCCTTTCTTCTTGCAATTCTTCCCCTCTATCATTATACTCATGATGGATGACTTAGTCATAATTTGTAAATACTTCTACAGAATCTTTGACTACTTGAACCTTCTTTGTATCTTCAATATTCTGATCTTCAAAGAAAGTTACGTTTCAACTTCAGAACACCTTTTGTTTCACTAGATCCCATAACCTATAACCAAACATGTTACATGGGTATCTAAGAAAAATACACTCCTTTGTCTTCCCATCTAATTTGAACCTTTCTACGTCAGAAATATGTGTAAATGCACGATAATCAAACACTCTTAGGTGCTTATAAGAAACATTTTTTCTTGTCCATATATTATTTGCAGCATTTTCATCTAAAGGCATACATGGAGATAAGTTGATGAAATCAATAGTTGTCCTCAATGCCTTATCCTAAAAACCTTTTGGGTAATTTAACATGTGAAAGTATACTCCTAATCTTCTCCATAATGGTATGATTCATCCTCTCCGTAATAACATTGTGTTGAGGAGTGCATGGGACTGTCATCTCATGAATAATACCTTGTTTCCTACAATATTCATCAAACAAGCTTATATATTCACCACCATTATCAGATCTTATGCATTTTAGCTTTCTATCAGTCTCCATCTCCACCTTGACATAAAATTCTTTAAAGACGTCAACAACTTGGTCTTTAGTCTTCAAAGGATATACCCAAACTTTTCTAGAATAGTCATCAATGAAAGTGACAAAGTATAATGCACTACTAATGCCATGAACATCAATAGCACCATCAACTATCTTTGTCCTCAATGGACCACACACGTCTGTATAGATTCGCTCCAAAATATGTAACTTTTTAGGCAAAGGTAGACTAGAAAAAGAAACTCTATGTTGTTTGCCAACCAAGCAATTAATATATGGGTTCAATCGAAAACCTTTGAACTTGGGTAGGACTTCCTTCCTTAAAAGAGCTTGCAATCCCTTTTCGCTCATGTGTCCTAGCCTCTTATGCCATAATTCCATATTAGAATCTTTTTATGTGACATTTATCTGATCACCGCAACCTGCAGCTTGCATTCTATATAAAGTATTGTACTTCTTTCTAGATGCTACAATAAGTAAACCCTTAGTGATTTTCCAATCACATGTACCAAACTTTCCATGAAAGCCATCATCATCAAACATTCCAACTAAAATTAAATTCAGTCTTAAACCTACCACATGTCTCACATTCTTCGGTACTAATTCATAGCCAAGATTAGTCCTAATGTGGACATCACCGATACTAATAATGTTTGCTATCTCTTTGTTACCCATTTTGACAACTCTTAAATTTCCAACTTTGTACTTAGCAAAGTACTCTTTCCTTGGTACGGCATGGTACGAGGCTCCTGTATTAATGATTCATTCTGAATCTTTGCTAACACAATAAAAAATCTCGTCAGTAGTAGACAAAATCAAACAATCACCACTTTGAACAGTGGCCATAGTGTTCCCTTTTAATTCTTCATTGTTTACATCTTTTTCCTTTTTCTTATTCTTGTTCAGCTGCTTGCACTGATTCTTAAAGTGTCCTTTTTTGCCATAGTTGTAACAAGTGATCTCCTTTCTTGATCTTCACTTACTTCTTCCTTTAGAGTGACTTTTATCTCTTGACTTTGACCGCCCTCTATTTTCTATGACGAGTGCTTGCGCTTCACTATAAGAACTAGTTGAGTTTTTCTCAACTCCTCATTAAGTAAGTTGGTTGTTACTTGGCTCATGGTGATAACATCATCTGGTGCAAAATTGATGAGAGACACCACTAATATATCTCAACTATCTGGCAATAAACTGAGAAGTAATAGAGCTTGCAACTCATCATCAAGACACATCTTCATAGAGGTTAACTGGTTAACAATACTCTACATTTCATTCAAATGCTCAACAATAAAAGATCCCTCCTTGTACTTAAGATTCACAAGCTTCTTGATCAAGAATGCCTTATTACCTACTGTTTTTCTCTCATAAAGACTTTCTAGCTTCTTCCAAAAAAATGTGCAAAGAATATGGACTAAGCCACGTAGCTTCTTCCATACTTGGAGCTAGGGTTAGAGGTGTTCCTTGTCCCTCGAATGTTGTAACCAATTATTACCAAAACCCTACTCTTTGGCGGCATCAGCACTAGTTTTATCCCGACGAGAGCTGCTTGGTCACACAAGATCTCTCTCTCCCTTTCCTCTCCTTTCTCAGTAGAGAGGGTTTCCACGCACATGTAAGCTGGAGCATCTTCTTTGCTGGCCCTTACAATTTTCCACAAAGATTTCACTTGCCAATCATTGTTCATTGATGGGCTTCCACGGGAGCAGAAATCACTCACTGTCTAAGACACTACAATTTGTTAGAATAGAAAATGCGTCAACTTAATTTTGGTTCTTCAATATGTGACCCAATATACGTGATGACAGTTGGCTCAAATTTGGACAGCCTTAGTCTCTAAATATGTAGAATCTAATGCTCGGATTTTGAGTCTTGATAATGCTCTATTGGACCATATCTGACTAAAAACAGGTCTCATTTCAAAATATGGGCTCTATTGGGAACTACCTCCCAATAGAGTACAATCAGAACAACCTCTTTCATTCTTTGAGAAATTTCTATGATGATCTATCATTATCTTCCAAATAATCTGACCTTCGGAAACGTGAACGTGTCCCTATTCATCCAATCTTCGTACCCCTTTTCAGTAGACGCCAGAACGAAGAAGACATTGCTTCTTCATCCTCGTTCCATCTCGGTCCCCATCCCACTTGGTAATCATTATTTCTCTTTTCTAAGTTGATTTCTATTTTCTTTGTGTTTGCAGGAAAAGCCAAAAAAAAAGAGGGACAAGAATTCAAGGAGCCACAACATTCAAAGATCTGCCCTTAATTCAAGATGTGCAGGGCTAAACATTGGTGATAGAATTTTGACTTTTTTTTTGTTTTGGAGTAGTTATGTTCAATTGCTTTTCTTTGTGTTTATGTTTTGGTTTCTCCAAGTATAAGGATTTATCCTAATACTGTAAAAACTTTGGGTTCATTTATTTTAAATACTTACAAACATTTTCTTGATTATATGTCTATTTTAATTTTTAATCATTTTTTTCTTTCTTGGCAACTTTTGTTTGTAAAACCGTATTGTGCTGAATTTGAGTTTTTGATATCTTAAAAGATAAGAATATTCAATTTTAGTTGATTTTTTATCATAAATTTCATTTATGAACCGTGCACAAATTTAGTGATTATTCATCTATGTATGCACGAAGAAGATCACAAAAACCAGACCTACTAGACCTAATTCTAGAAATAGAAAGATTTCCTTATTGTAGATTCCAAGAGTCTAATTTACAGATGGCTAGTTGATATGACTTAATTGTTGTATAACAAATCACACAAATTTAAAATTTATAAAGCTAGAAAATATAAATTTTTTAAATTTTTAGAAGTATTTCAGAAAAATAAATTAATTATAACTTGATAAAATATTCCAAAAATAGTGAGAAATTTTCACGTTAGTTAGAGGGATATAATATAAAATCAGATAATATTTCAGAATTTTTTTAAAAGAATATAAATTTTTTATGATTTTAAGATTATATGATGAATATAAAAAATATTTAAGAATTCAAAAAAAAGGGAAATAAGGGTGCTGATGTTGAGATGACATCAGCAACTGATGAACACGAATCAATTTTAAATTTGTGTGATTTGTTATACTAGAGTTCTACCAAACAATTCTTACGTAAACAATTACAAATAATTTAATAGGTCAAATTAAGTTATGTAAAAGCTAAAAGAATCATGACTCAATGACGAAGGATTTAGAAACTTAAAATTGCACAAATTTAAGTGAAAAATGAAGTTTAAAGTAGAAAAGGTAGGGTTCCAGCTTCATGAGAGTGATCACCGAAATTCTACATGTTCAAGAGGAATTTTGTGCAATGTCCATAACCTTGAAAACTTTTCTTGGACACAAATGATGTAGGTGATCTCTAGATCTTTTTGTGAAGTCTAGAAATAAATAAAATTGGTCACCGAATTGTCTTCAATGGTTGTCAACTAGTAGAGAAGAAAAATGATAACATTGTCTCTCTAGCAGCTATCACCTAACAAAGATTAACTAGATGGAGGTGGGGCACATCTTAGGGGCTTCATCCTTTAGTGTAACAAGAGGAGACTCTTCATCACATTTGGTATGATGATAACATGTCAAAATTATATGTTAATTTATTATTAAATCATAGAGAATAATGCATATTTGAGAAGTATTTCATAAGTTATCATGTTAATTATTTTATCTATCATTTAAATGAACCTCCTTAAATCTCAATTTAAATTGATATTTTATAAATAAAAAGAAAAGTGATGAGAATTTATTTCATATTTTGAAGCTTAATTCTCATTTAGTCTATTTTTAAATAAAAATTTACTATGTTAAATTCTTATGATTAATTGAAATATATTTTTTATAATTTTTCAAAATTTAAGGCATTAAAAAAATATATAAAAAATAAAAATGGGCACACTACTAACAAGCTAGAGGCACACTACTTAAGGAGCCAGAGGTCACACTATGTATGGGAGTGTATGCAAAGGGTTCAAGCTACATATGCTCACCTCCACGCCCTACTAGGAGTCGGGTTCAATCTAGATCATCCCTAGGAGTTGGAGTCCAGTTCGGCTCATCCCTTTCGAAGGTGCCTTTGATGAGTCAAAGGGAATGACTAATATATACTACTCTACCTTTGTAAAAATTTTCATATAGGATTAAACCTTTTATCTTTTTTAGATCCAATGACAGAATAGTAGTAGCAACTAGATCTGATGCACAAGACTAGACCACACCACCGCCTACTATCACACAAAAATCAACACCATATCTAACGACAACTACTATTAGATCCAACACACTAGAAGCTCCCACATCACCAGCCACTAGCATCTGGTATGGTGCACACACAAATCTCGAAAAAGAATATGAAAAAGGAGCGAGATGTGAAATAGATCTAATGGCGATTAAGAGGCCACGTCACCCTCTTCAAAGTAAAATGACTACGCAAGGATCTAGTAGTCTTCATCAAGCCACATGCTAGAGGACATATTTACAAATATCAATTATTGTCTAGTAGAATAGATGATATCAATTATTCTCTCATGTGGTAGAAGTGCATATTTGCAAATATTGATTATTATCTAGTAAAATAGATCATATTGATTATTGCTACGTGAGAAAAGAGAAAAGTGTTAGAAAAATCAAACAAAAATTGAAAAAATATAATATAAAATAAGAAGTTAAACAAAAAATAGATTTGTAAATCTAGAGAACAAAAAGGAGGAAGAGGAAAGAGAAAAGAATCTTTTCTAAGTTGTTCTTGGTTGTTCTTAAGAGAAATATTCTTCTTCTTCTTCATGCAAAAGTAGAAATCTAAGAAATGCACTATTGATTTTGATTATTTTCTTCCACCCTTCTCGCCTTAAATCTATTCTATTGAACTAGATGCAGGATTGAGAAGTGCTACCTAGAGGTCAACATCAAGCCATGAGTTCTAAAGGTTGTAAGTTTGAGTTTTAATATAGTTTTCATTATTTTCTTGTTAGATCTATGAAATAAATTTATTTTTTTTAGATATACTTATTTATTTTCCATTTTCATCATTCTAAAGTATATTACATATAATATTTTTAATTTCTATGAGTTTTAATTTCATATGTACATTTATTTGTCATTTTATTTCCTTTATTACTTTGAATATTAATTTAAGTCTTTAAATTAATTTCATAATCCTTTGAATTAGAGAATGAAAATATTTTTAGAAAGCTTGTCATTGAGAAGATGACCTAGCTCACCGCTATATCTATTTAATATTATTTTTGATGAATCTAGTGCTATAAATTATTAAAATTAAATGATGATTCTAATAACAACTGTAGTGTTACATCAACACTCTCAATAGGTGGCAACTCGTCTCCCAGCGGATTGTCCTTTTCCCAATGATGACTCATTTGTCAATTAATCAAAAATGATTTACTCAATGAATTTACGATCTTTCATCCAAAATCGTTCACCAATTTTAGCAATGAAGCTTTGTGAATTATGTTGACTATATTTTCGCCGATAATTAAGTGTTTCTAGCAGCTTAATCACTCTTTGAAAAGTTTCATCTTGGTCGCTTGCTTGTAAGAGAGAGAGAGAGAGAATGAAATAAGTACGATAATACTCTCATAAAGTGACATCATAAGGATATTTTCTTGCCAATGATTAAGGGATATTTTAGGCATTAAAATCTTATGGGGAGGCTATGACTGTTGGTTTAGTCTCACATCAGTTATGCACCGAATTTTGAGATGTATATATAATAGTGCAAGATTTGATAATGAATGAATTCCTCTCTCACGTGTGTACTACCACTCCTTGCCCCACACTCGGCTGCCTAGTGGTGACATGGAAGGGAAGTGACGCACATATGTCCCCTACCAGTCTGTCTTTAGCTACTTGAGCCTCTACTTGTGGTTCTACCGAATTGTGCCTCCAACCCACTTGTGGGCCTGATTGGTTGGTAGTTTCCTCCCCTTTTTCTATTTTTTTATTTTATTTTTATTTTTTTATCTCAAAAATAAGATTATAAAATTATATAAATTCACATAATATCATGTAATTAACTAAAAGTTCACATTAACCAAGTAAAAATCATTTTTTACAATTTAACAAAATATAAGTCTATTTATCATGGGTTAAGGCTAAAAATATAATATTAATTAATTATTAACTTATGATAATGAAGACTTATCATTAGTCAATGTGAAAAAATCAAGTACCAATGGAGTTGCAAGATAATCCTCAACTTAGAGCAATGTGATCATTCTGAGGAGTTGCAAGATGTTGGTTGCTTGACTTCTCATTTAGAGGAATTCTCTTTTTGATCCAATCATTCCGTTGGCATCTTGCATTCACAATCCTATTTTACTGTGACTTAACAGCAGGACAATATATCCCTAATCCTCCTATTAGAGCATCAATAAACCCAAATGCTCAATATAAAATTAAACATAGTATACTTCAAATGCTACCACATTTTTATGCTAATGCAACAGAAGAACCAAACCAACACTTACAACAATTTCTTGATGTATGTGATATGGTGCAGATCTCAAATATTTCTAAGGATGTTGTTAGAATGAAACTCTTTCCTTATTCACTAAAAGCAAAAGCTAGGCATTGGCTATCAACTATAGTGATAATATCCCTTTTTTTAGATGTAATGTGAGTTAAAATAATAAAATATTTCATAAATTTCACAAAAATATATAAAAATTATTGAAGAAAATGTTTTTAAGCATTTTTATATTTTTCCTGAATTTTACATAATTTTTATGATTTGTTTCAGATTTAAATGAATTACCTTTTATTTTATGAAATAAATAAATACTATCTATTATCGGGTGTAGATGTATGATTTCTGCTTGATCTGATGACTCTAAATGTGCCACCATACCCTTTCTCAATGGCAAATCAGTAATGGTTCGATACTTATATCACGCTAATATTTTTTGATTTTTCTAGATGTGCTTGTACCCCCTAATGATTTAATTAAACTTAACGACTCATGTGTGGTGATCTAATATCATAGAGAGTACCAAATAACCCTAGGAGAAAGTGACAGAAGAGCATTCTGCGAAATCATTGCATTTAAGTCAATGAGGGGCATATAAGCAATTATCAATTATTATAGGGTAAAATTAAGATTATCAATTATCGCAGACAAAATAAAAAAGGCAGAGGTTCACTGGTGTAACTATTTCCTCTTCTCCCTGCTCCGCATGGTCATAACCCTCTATTTAATAGCTCATCTAGTCCATTAAGGGCCCATTATCACTTCTTCTCTCTCCTCTCTCTCTATTCTCCTATAAATACCTATGTATGTCCTTCTAGTTGAATTTAATTCTATTGACAGAGGAGAACCCAAATAAATTGAATTAACTAAGGAGAGAACGTACACAATATTTATAGAGAGGAGAAGAGAGAAGGGATAATAGGCCCTTAATAGGCTAGGTGAGCTATCTAACACTCCCCCTCAAGTTGAAGCATAGAAGTCGAACATGTCCAGCTTAGTGTACATAGAGTCATAAGAAATGCTAGCCAAACTCTTCATAAAGACATCTACAAGTTGATGAGATGATATCACATGAGGAGTAGAATATAGTGGCAATCAATCTCAATGTACTTTGTCTGTTCATGAAAGGTAGAATTACTAGCAATGAAGATGGTAGCTTGATTGTCACAATGTATAAGCATCGGAGAAGGAAAAGTCATACCAAGATCTTCAAGTAGTGAGCGGAGCCATATTATCTCATGTGTTGTCTGAGCCATAGCTCGATACTCATACTCTACACTAGAGCAAGTTATCACACGTTTTTGAGACTACCAAGTGATCAGATTACCTCTAATATATGTGTAATAGCCTGTAGTAGATTTTCAATCGCCCTTGTCACCTATATATCTGGCATCATAATAGGTGACAATGCGGAGATCGCCATGTCACTAGTAGAGAAGTCCTTTTTCTAATGCTCTCTTGATATAGGCAAGAACTCGAAGAGTGCCCTCTCAATGAACATGTCGAGGCTCATGCATGAACTGACTCAAAACACTAACCGTATACACAATCTCCGTGTGAGTGATAGCAAGGTATATCAACCTACCTAACAAATGTCGATACTAGTTTGCATCTTCAAGTAGGGGAGATGAAGTGTCCCAAAACTATGGACAAGCTTCCATAGGTAAGGTTTTTAGCTTGCACTCGAGTAGGCCAATTTCCTGAAACATGTCGAAAGTGTACTTTCATTGGGTGAGAGCGAGCTTCCTATCCTGATATGCAAACTCAATTCCAAGGAAATATCATGGAATCCTTAAGCCATGAATGTTGAGGTGTTACTATAAGTAGGCTTTGGTAGTAGAGATGCCGACTTTGTCACTCCCAATCACAAGAATGTCGTCAACATAGATTGCAAGAATAACAAGGCCATCCTCTGTCCTCTTCTTCAACATGGTGGGATCCGTAGTACAAGAGGTGAAGCTAAAGGTGGTCAAAAGTTTGTTAAACTTGACAAACCAAGTGTGGGGGCTTTGCTTGAGCCCATAAATCGCACGTTGTAAGAGACATACCTTGGATGACTCTCCTTGAGCAACATATCTAGGAGGTTGCTCTATGAAGACCTACTCCTCAAAATCACCGTAAAGAAAGGCGTTATCTAATTAGTAGAGAAACCATGTCTAAGTGACGACAAGAGAGAGGAGCATGTAGATGAAGTTGAGGTAGATAATAGGAGAAAATGTATCCATGTAATCAATCTCATAAGCCTAAGTGAACCCACAAACAACTAAACAAGTTTTGTGACAAGCAATGGACCCATTCAAGTGATACTTGACGGTAAACACTCACTTGCATGTCACAATATTAGCATTAGTAGGGCGTGGGACCAACTGCCAAGTAGATAACTCTCAATATTTATATGATAATGTCCTTAGTGTTTTTGTGATTTATACTTTAAAATGCTTGTATAATACTTTAAATTGGAAAAGTTAGATTTAAAATGATTTATATGATTTTAATGTTAATTTATAAGAATTACATGAAGAAATCAGTCATATAGTATGATGAAAATATTTCTCACATGTTTTTGTGTTTTATATTATTTTTGAGAATATTTCCACATTTATTATGATTTTATAGACATATTAAGGAAATTTGAGAAAAATCATTAAATTTAGAAAATCAATGAAAATCCTGAAAAATCGGCAAAAATCACGTCGAATGATCAATTAATTCTCCAAAGAGAAATTCACCAAGTAAATTGACAAAAATCAATTGGAAATTATGTTATAATTCAATGCATGTCATTTTTATAGTTTATAATCGTTTAAAACTAATGACAAATCAAATCTTTTCAGGGTTTCTATGTTAACGGTGGACGCACAGATTGCAGCAACAAATACGACAATTACATGTAACAAATCGACGAAATATGCACAAAGGAGGATGTACAAAGGCATCCTCGATTATTTTACTCTCCTCTTAGATCAAAACCCCTCTCGTCTGGCCGATACAAATGTTAGATTTTGCCTAATCCGCCCATCTGATACAAAAGATGGATTTCGTCCAAATTTCCCCCTCATTCGGTTGCTACATAGGCTGAATTTCTTCCAAAAATCTTTTCCATTCTTCGCCCAATACAAATGGTAAAGAATTTCTTCCGAGGATCCTTCTCTAAACACTGTAGCATGCTCAAAGTCGAATCACCTTCACTGCTCAATTTCAATAAGTGATAGTTGTTGGGATTGTCAACCATCGATTGGAGAAGGTATAGGAAACCAATTGGTGCACTGACCCTACACAAATCGATTGTATTTGGGCGGAAATCCGATTGACGATTGCGCTGCCCAATTCTTCCGTAAAATTTAATTTCTGTTCATTTTTACTATTTTTAGATTCCAATAATACATCTTTCAATCCTTCATCATGTTTCAAACAAAAGCCATTTTCTATTAATTTCTTATTTCTATCATTGTGACTTTGGTTTCATCCATTTACGTGTCAACGTATTTCCGTCAATAGGCTGACATCAGTTGACATCAATAATCCCTAAATTCATAATTTTAGCTTATTTCGTTATAATTTGGCTAGAAAATAATTTTAAAAAAAATATATCAAATAAAAATCTATTAAAAATATTTCTTTATTAAGAATTGCCTTATTTTCCTAAATTTATAAATTTTACATTTGCTGAATTTTCTTAGCAACGACAGAAAATAGTCAGACACAAGTGCCCCGAGCTTCTAGTGCAGCCACTTCTACATCTATGGCCACCTTCCACGCAAGTACTTGTACAACCTCAACATACGACCATGGAAGCAACTTAGAGGTGACCAAGAGGGCAAAAGTACGAAAGGAGAGAGATAAGTGGTCATAGGAAATGAAATGGGAAATGAGATGATGGGTGCAGTTACTCGTGCCCTTGTAGAGGGCACTAGAGATAAAGGTCATCAGGAGGAATTGAGATCGAGGGCATAAAGGAGGGAGGGATAGACGGTGAAGGTGAAGGAAAAACTATATCTAAAGGAGAAGCTTAGAAGATATGGGCTGAGGAGAGTCAGGTGTGAGGGGGGAGGGGGCACGAAGGATGGACAGGAGGAAAAAGGAGGGGGGTCCACGAGAACGACCATAGAAGGAAATCCTAGTGGCAAAGACGGAGCGACATGAGTAGGAGTCAAAGCTAAAGAGAAGAAGGGAGACTCCTCATGGAAAGTAACATCAGCCGATGTCACATAATGATGGGTATCTGGTAAGTAGACTTGTAACCCTTCTATGTGCAAAAATAACTAACAAAGACCCCTTTGAAAACGTGAGGGATGAGTTTAGAGAGAGAAGGGATGGTGTCATGGACAAAGGCAGTATACTCAAAGACACAAGGAGGGAGTGGAAAAAGGGATAAATCTGGGAGAATGTGATGAAGAGGGATGGCTCCCTAAGTAGGGTAGAGGGAAGCCAATTTTGAAGATAAGTAGAGGTCATTAGGGCATCAGCTCAAAGGTAGTGGGGAATATGCATCTCGATAAGTAGTGTGTGGGTGATGTCAAGGAGTTGATGATATTTACGTTCGGCTACACCATTCTGTGTCGAAGTGTGCAAACAAGTAATTTAGTGAATGATGCCATGATCAGCACAAAAGGTGCAAAAAGAGGTCTAGACAAACTCAAGGGCATTGTCAGTACGAAGAATTTTGGGTGTAGTAGTATATTGGGTGATGACTTCAGTGATAAAGTGGGTAGCCACGAAAACGACCTCAGAGCGATCGCGAAGGAGGTAGACCCAACTCACATTAGTGTAATCATCGAGAAACATGATATAATAACGATGACCCGAAATAGAGGTAGTCCTGAGAGACCCCAAACATCACAATAGAGAAGATCAAAAGAAGTAGAAGATGGAATGTCATCACGACTCGGGTAAGAGGCACAATGATGTTTGCCCAATTGACATGACTCACACAAAAACCTAGAAAGAGAAAGCTATGGTAATGTTTTTTGTAGTTTTAAAAAACAAGGGTGGCCTAATCAATGATGCCACAAAAGGGAAGAAGTAGCTATAGAAGTATCAAAAAGAGCCTGAAGGCCAGAAGAAGGATCATCATAAATGAGTTCATAGACACCCCACCCATTCTCACAGCCCAAACCAATCCTCCATCTAATATGCAAGTCCTAGAAGATGTAGTGAAAAGGGAAAAATATAATAGTGCAGAAGAGGGCACGAGTAATAGCACTAATAGACAACAAGTTGATAAGGAAATTAGGAACGTATAGAACTTGGGTAAGGGTGAAGAAACGTGAAGCAAAAGTGGTCCGATGACCTGTGACTAGACAAGTCTAACCATTGGCAATGATAATAGGAAGATGAGTCAAGGTAGGTTGATATGAGGAGAAGATAATGGGGGTCCAAATCATGTGAGTGGAAGCCCCTAAATCAATAATCTATGACATAGAAGAGGAGGCAAGGAGAGCTTGTATACCTAACGTAGAGAAGGCCGAAAGTGAAGCAAGACTGGTGGAGGTGGAGACACCAATACCACTAACGCGACGAAGAGCATCATACTTTGCAGATGTCAGGGTGACATATAAAGTTGGTGTAAGGACCTGAGAAAGAGCAAGGGATGCTATAGGTAGAGTAGTCATCACTGGCTAGGTAGAAGCGAGCTTGCCAAATTGCTTCCAACATTTGGCAGCCGAATGATTCTACTTGCCGCAATAGGGGCAAGGTGGAAAGGTATTGCACCCACATCCGTGAGGATGACCACCCTTAGGATGAGATAATGAAGGTGCATCTCGGCCCGGAGGAGTAGCTGCTGCAAAAGCCAAGGGTGTAGAAGAGGTGCTTGATGTAGAAGAGCTGTGGAGAAGTGTACTAGTGGTCATTTAGAGAACAACTAAGAAGAGATTATTGATTATTGTCGACAAAATAAAGAAGGTAGAGGTTCACTAGTAATAACTATTTCATCTTCTCCCTCCTCCACATAGTTAGAGCCTCTAATGACCAGCAAACCCTCCTCCTAACTCCCTCAACCACACCTAGAGCCTTCGACAATTGGCCACAAGTCTTCTCCTTTCCCCCAAACAATGTTGATAGTGGCGTCGAAACCTTCTCTCCAAAAAATCCTTTCAGCAAGTCATGCAAAGTCACTAGACGATACTTTTGTGCCTTTTGACATGGTGTAACATGACTAGTTGATACAAAGTCATCACACTGAGATCTCTTGCTATTCTATAGGTGGACCCATTGAACAACAATGTTAGTTTTAGATTTATTTCTCATTTTATTTAGTTTTTGTCATGAAAAATAATTTCCAAATGTTCACCAGAAATAATCAGAAGAACACACGATTTACTTAATCAAAATGGCTCATTTTTCTCTCAAACCTTCTATAACTTGTCTTGAATCATCTTAGGAGTGATTTCAAATCATTTTCCATCGATTTTGCTTACAAATCTAGTTAAAATTCTTTGATGTATTTCCATTGGGCGGAATAATTTTTTGTCGATTTTCTAGTGATCTCTCTTTCATTAATTAGTACTTTGTTGATTTCTTATTTTCATTTTAATAATTTACTCCTTATTAATCGGTTCAAAATTGTTTCAGGTATTTTCTGACAAGATTTCACACCCTTTTTGTGAATTCTCTCTCATATATTCGTCCAAAAATCTTGGTCAACATAAGCACAAGGTGTGTTGACCATGATTTTCTCTCTCCTAATTATTGTCCATTTTCTTTTCTCTCTCCTCTCCTCCACTTAAAAATCTGTCTAAAATCTCTTCTTAATCCCATTTCTATCACTCAAAATTTTTTCCAAAGGTCTCTTCAAAATGCCACAGTTATCCCCCAAAATTTCTTCCTCTAATCCGTTCTAAATCTCATCAATCTCAATTTTCTTCTTCACTATTTAATAAATATTATTTTATATTATTTATTTCATTACAAATTATAAAAAATCAAGAATCACTAAAATAATAAAATTAAAATTAATATCCATGATAGGTTATTCCTACTCGATGTGTTGACCTAAGATTGATTGTTTTACTAGTTATTCAATTAAGTTTCATTTATAAATATTATTAGAATATGGTATTTGAATCCAACAAAAAATGCCTATCATCTAGAAAAATAATTAGACATATAGAATGCCTTAGAACAAGAATGCCTAGAGAAGTTTTACCCTAATAGAAAAACTCATGTTATAAGAAAAGTTATTCTTAGTTTTTCTCAAATGCTTGAGGAGCCCATTCATGATGCATGGATCGCCTCAAGTATCTTCTTAAGTATCTTCTTAAGGAGTGCCTAATAACTTGTGAAATTTACATATTAATGTGTTACTAAATCGGGGAGAATAATGCATATTTGAGAATTATTTCACAAGTTATCATGTTAATTATTTTACTTGTCATTTTGATAAACCTCCTTAAATCTTGATTTAAATTAATATTTTATAAATAAAAATAAAATTAGTGAAAATTTATTTCATATGCTGAAGCTTAATTCTCATTTAGTTTATTTTGAAATAAAATCTTGTTATGTTAAATTTTTATGATTAATTGAAATATATTTTCTGCAATTTTTCCAAAAATTTTAGGCATTAAAATAAATGAAATAATAAAAAGATAAAATGGGTACACCATTAGCGGGCCAGAGGCACACCACTTAACAGGCCTGACGTGGGCCGGAGGCCACACCACGTCTAGTAGTGGGCCCAAGGGGCACACCATCTCGCGACCGTGTAAACCAGGTCACGGATCTAAATCGTGGTTTCGGGCCAAATAGATCACCTCCAAGGCCTATTGGGAGCCAGTAGTCAGGTCCAATCAACCTTGGGCGCCGGTAGTCAAGTCTGATCAACCCTTTAGGAAGTACATTAAATGAATGACAGACATTGATAATTATATAGAACTTTACATCTCTGTTACTTTTGATATGGGACTAAACAGTGCTTCTTACCCTTTTCAGATCTGACAATAGAGTGGTGGCTACAACAAAGATCCGATGATCCTGAAGCCACCACATCACCGCCCACCATCTCACAAAAAACACAGCACTAGATCTAATGGCAGCCGCCATCAGATCCGACACACTAGAAGCAGCCATGTCCCCATCCACCAGCACGTCCTCTAGCGGCCACATGGATCTTGATAAAGCATGCGAAAAGGTAGTGAGAGCTCAAATAGATTTGACAGTGATAGAGAGGCAACGTCATCCCCTTTCTAAGCAAAATGACAGCGCGAGAATCCAACGGTCTTCATCGAGCCATGTGGCAAAAGACATGTTGACAAATATCAGTTATTATCTGGTAAAACAGACAATATCGATTATTTTCTCTCGCACGGCATAAGGGTACATTTGCAAATATCGATTACTATCTAGTAAAATAGACAATATCAGGTATTATTGTGCGAGAAAAGGAGAAAATGCTGGAAAAATCAGAGAAAAATCGAAAAAATATGACAGAAAATAAGAAGTTGAAAACGGAAAATGTAATTTGCGGATCTAAGAGAACAAAAGGGGGAAGAGGAGAGAGAAAGATATCTTTTTTCGAGCTATTCTAGAGTTGTTCTTGAGTTGTTCTTGAGAGAAGAAGTTTTTTTCCCATTTTCATGCGAAAATAGAGTTCCAAGGAGTGTATCGTTGATATCTGATCATTCTCCTCTACCCTTTCCACCTTAAATCTATTCCATTGAACTGGATGCAAGATTGGGAAGCACTACCCAGAGGTCGACATCAAGCCATACATTCTAAGGGTTGTAAGTTTGATTTTTAATAAAGTTTTTATTATTTTCTTGCTTGATCTATGAAATAAATTTATTTTCCTAGCTTTAATCATTTCTCTACCTCTTTCTTTTCTATTTCCATTATTCTAAAGCATATTTCATTTTATTAAAAATTTTAAATTCACATTTACATTTATTTACCATTTTATTTCCCTCATTACTTTGAATATCAAATTTATAATCCATTAAACTAGAGAATAAAAGATTTCTAAAAGCTTTTCCTGAGGAGATGACCTAACTCACCATTATATTCATTTAATATTATTTTTAGTGACTTATTTTTATAAATTATTAAAATTGAATGATGATTCTAAAAATGACTTAGGGTCGCATCAGTGCCCACATCATGGAGTGCCTATGTGGAAATTGAATAATGTGTTTTATAATGGTTTAGTTGATCATTATAAACAAATTGTAGACACAGCATGTGGAGGGGCATTTATGAGTAAAGGAGAGGACGAAATTTATCAACTTTATGAAGTGATTAGTGAAATTCTATGGAACATACATCATTTTCTACATATGATAGACAACCTAGAGAAAGAAAAAAGGGTAGAATTTATGATATTCAAGGATATGAGGATATAGAGTTAAGGGTTGAAGTTAGTGCAATTAAACAACAGTTAGATAAGGTGAACTTATTGCATGAAAAATTTGATCAATTTTTATCAAACCCTACACCATCTTACTCACCTCAACTACTTGCTCACCCACAATTAATTTCACAACCTGCCTCATCTACCTTAAATTCTAATGTCCCTTATGCACCATGTTCTCAAGGTGGGTAGCTACCCTTCACTTGTAAATTCTTCCCCTCTTAGATCAGAATAAGTCTAAGCAGCTCAAGGGTACTCCTGACCCATTTATGATCCCCACTCAAATACATATAATTCTAGTTAAAGAGACCACCCAAATTTTTCGTGGGCTCCTACACAAAATCAGAGGTCAGCACCTCACAATCCAAACTAGCAGCCACAATATAATCTAAGTAGACAACCCTTAGCACAGTAAGCTATGGGCAGACCAATATACCAGCACCCTCATGCACAGCAAGGAAGTATAGGGCCAAACAATAGTACTTTAACTCAAATCCAACAAATGTTGGAGAAGATCATGGTGCAGCAACAACAAAATCATCAACATTTGCAATATATGCAGTAAAATTTTTCTAGGTTAGATAGAGAATTGGGTAAGTTACTTGAAATAGTTATGCCTCGAGAACTTAGACGGCTTCCCAGCCAACTAATCCTCAACCCTTGAAACTTACCACCTCCCAGACTTTGGAGTACATCTTCTGTAGTGCCACAAAGTAGCTCACAGGCCCCACTTGGTGCAACTCATTTTGAAAGTGCCAAAGCTATAGGAGCACTAAGAAGTGGAAGAGTACCACGGAGTCCATGCCAACATAAACCCAAAACACATTCTTCTGCACATGGCCAAGGCTCCTATGATATCTTTGGGAAGCGAAGTGACGAAAAAGTGTATAAAACCCCCTTGAAAATTTGAACAGACTATGACAGTGACAATGAGCTTGTTTCTTTAAAACAACCAAATATTAAATCACATAAGTTAGGGGGTGAATTTAATGATGAAGGAAAGACATCTCTAAACCCATATGAGTATCAACCACTAGTACCTCTTCCTTGCCATCCTCTCTGTTGTGTAGACAACTAGGGCTAGCTCCTCCTTTTGACAAGTAGACGAGTAATCTCATTGGGTCTCTCCCAGTAGTAAGTTGGCCCCCATTGGGTCATTCTTTATTCTGTACAGCTCTATTGGGTGACTTACCCTAGTGGGGAGCTCACCGGCACTAGCATAATGCCAAGTACCCACTTCATCTCCCATCAAATTTTATTCTCTTGTCCACATGGAATATCTCTGATCTATTAAATTGATCATGATCAAATGCTGATCTTCCCATTCGGATGGAGGAGAGGGAGTGTACAAGTATCTTTGATCTCTACTAGTTTATGGGTGGTTGGATGCTTGTTCAGTCCTTGGTGACCTCACAGGAGAAGACAATGATGAAAGTATCAATAGAGTAATCAACGGCTAGAGGGTAGACACTATGGACACTCCCTCTTCAATAGAGCACGTGAGCTAAAGTTAGTAAAGTTTTTGGAAGATCTAAGGGCTAGGTGAAATACAAAGAGGGGGGTGAATTAGCATTTCAATAATCTTAGATTTCCTTCATGAATAATAGATGTGTCAACACATGTGTTAACATTGTTATTCGTAATTATCTATATGTAGACTAGCTTTCTCTCTCCTCTAGTAAGTTATCTCATGATTTTCTCTTCCATAATAATGAGACACAACTTTTTATACTAGTTCGCCCCTTACTTGACAACTTTCAGACTTGGAGAATCCTTCCTACTAATTTTCAATTATTTCTCTCAAAAATATATATTGAAATTAACAAAATCAGCAGCTCAATATCTCAAGTTTAATCTCCACAAAGATCTAGTCTCTTTTGAGCCAATCAAGGCTTAAAGCACTTCATACATTTGCCCAAAACCACTCTTCCGTCACTAACTAGTTACTTTAGGGCCTAATGGAAAACTTTCTTGAAAAATTTAAAAGTTTTGTTGATCACCAATTGTTGATGAAAAAGGATAATATAATATACATGCTTTTGTTAATTGTGAGAGAGATTCTTCATGGTAGATCAAAGTATAATTATTGTAATTGATCTCCCCAGCTTCCTTTACTTGTAAGGCATCGTCCTCCAATAAATTTATATGTTTTACTCAAGAGATAAAATCAAAAAGTCAGTTCAAATACTTATCATTTTTTAGAACATATGGTCATGACTTTTGACTATTGTGAATTCAATAACTTATTATTATCTAATTTATTTGATTTGAAATTTGAATTGAAAATTCTTCTCTCATAGATAACAACTTTCTTGTTAACATCATATCAGATCTCATAAATATTGATTTGGTTGTTTTTTCCACATAAGTAGTAGACGTGTCACTGTCTAAATTTCTAGTCCGAGACTCACAAGAACTCATTTAATATTTCAAACTATTTTATTTTCTTTTAGTGATACATGTGAATAATAAATAAAGGGTTACACTTAAATGGTGAAATAATTATAGACAAATGAATTAAAAAGATAACTATCATTTACCGTCTCATTTATATATTTAAATATTTTCTAACAAATATTTATTCTCATAAATGTGGTACTTAACCTATTCATCAAATCAATTAATCACAAGGTTTAATCTCTTAGATTAATAATTTAATCATAAGCTCATAAGATAAATAATATAGTTTATTAAATAAAATATATTAGACATTTATAGTAATTTTGTAAACAATATCAAATATGAATTATATACTTTCTCATTAATTTTACTATCAAAACATATGCCCAAAGGCATCAATGGTTTTTACCCGGCCAAAATATTGGAGTCACTTCACATCTGAAAGTATAAAGCAATCATCAAGAGAAAGAGAGAGACAGACAAACAGACAGATAAATAGATAAACAAATAGACAGAGATAGACAGAGAGAGAGAGACAGAGAGAGAGAGAGAGAGAGAGGGGAGGGAGGGAGGGAGAGAGCCTGAGTAAAAGAAAGAATAGAGGGAGAGAGAGAACAGGACAGGGAGGGAGTGCAAGTGAGAGTGTGTGAAAGGGTTCAGGGGCTCTTGAGCTAGGGGGTCAGGTCTGGGGAGTTGCACGCTGAGAGTTCAGCTATTGGTTTCCATTTTTATCCAATCTGGGAAGCATGATCTATTGATGATGATTTATACATTAGTGGTCATTGCGAACTAATCGTTCTACACATCTTATTTGGTGTAGCATGCCACATGTGAGTGGGAACTTATTTTTCGTTTAGGTATGCGTTCTTGGATTGCTAGGCATTTTCATGTCCGGTGGTCCTCCCCGAATTCGTTGACTTCTTTAGAAAGAGAATACCGGCTGGTTAGGGTTTCCCCTTCTGTGCTCTGAGCTCCGCTTCTGTGAGGAAGAGGCCGTGGAAGCCGTACGGCACCCGCTGGGGGAGGGCCACCTCGGTGACCACCTCCAGATCCGGCGACCTAGCGTCCATCACGACGAAGCTCGATCCTCCCGTGTTCTCGTCGTGCAGGTACGTCACCAGGTACCCGTCGTCCTCCTCCTCGCCCTCGTCCGGCGCCGGCACGAAGATGGGCTCGCCGCCGAACCTTCGGGGGCCGTACTTCCGGGAGGCGGCCACGCAGTCGCCGCCCTTCTTCTCCATGTCCAGCTTCACAACCCCCGCCACCTTCGGCTGCGGGTCCCCAACGCCGAGGTAAGCGTAGCGGCTGCGGCGGCCCAGGTAGCTCGGGTTGATCACCCCGAAGTCGAGATTCTCTGGGGAAAGCGGGATCCGGGATACGGTCCCGGTCTTGAGCTCGATCCTTACCATCTCCACGCAGCAGTGGACAAGTTCCATCCTTTCCAGCGCGTGCTCCACTGACAGCACGTTGGGCGCCACCAGCACCACGGTAGCACCGCCGTCCTCTTCCCATGCGTTGATGGTGTGCACCGGGTTGAATCCGGGCACGTCGAACCACCTAATGTCTCCCTCGGACGCCGCGTACCGCGGTAGTATACCGACCCTGGGCACCCTCCCGACATCGGTGCCGAAGGGAAAGCCAACTCCAATCATCATCTGCAACGGTTGCATTACGATCTGGTTGTCGCAGAAGATGGCGTATTTTTCGGTGATCGCGAAGTCGTGGAGGAAGGAGAGGTGCCTGACGGAGAAGATGGGCACGTCCGGCTGCTTTTTTCCTTCGGCGTCGAAGCGGAAGTAGGTGACGTAGGGAGGCACCGGCCCCCACCGGAACGCGAAAACCTCGCCGGTGATGGGGTCCTTCTTGGGATGGGCCGTCATGCCTTTGGAGAGTTTCCCCTCAAAGTCCCACCGGCCAATGGTCGTCACGTCGCCTACTGGGGAGAGATGAACTGCGTAAGGGAGATCCGGCTCTCCGAGGGCGAAGAGACGGCCGCCGAAGTAGCCGAGACCGATATTTGCGAGCCCAACAGCTGCGGAGGGATCCATCTGTCCAGTGATCACCCGGGCGACCACCGCCGCGCGACGAACGAGGTCATCTATGCCGTGGATTCCAGAGAAGATTTTAGGGAGGACATTCCTGCCGGCCTCCTGCTCCACCAGGTACCTGTAGGTCTGTACGTAGCGGCTGCACAAAGTAGCAGGAGCGGCGCCATCGGCACCTGCGGGGAGTAGGAGGGAGTGGAGCATGCCGTCGCCGTCGAACATGTGGTGCGTCCTGTCAGGAAGGTGCTGGGGGTTCGGCCCATTGCGGACGTAGGCGCCGCCACGGAGGGCGAGGGGGATTATTCCCCTGACGACGGGGGAAGTTGTCGGGGGTAGCTCGCAGACTGGGGCCCAGTTGTCGGAGAATACGTAGCGTGGGTCGGCGGAGGGGCGATGGGCGGCGGAGTCGATGGAGTTGTTGATGATGGTGTCGAACGAGTTTCTGAGGGAGTTGGCTACGGCTGCCGTGGGCGTCGCCTCGATCTGCGTCCTGAGGACGACGATGGGGGTGGGCTCCTTTCCCTGGGGCGATGAGAGCGAAGACGAAGAAGCCCGAACAGTGGTGACCATGCTCTCAGAGGGAGGGCGCTGCTTGCTGAGAACTGCGGAGGTGCGGCGCAGGTGAAGGCTCAGAGGAAGGATCTTGTCGGCGGAGTGGAGACGGTGGGGAGAGGTGGTGGCGGCAGTGGACAGGAAGGAAGACAGAGGATCCATTACGGCGGGCTCTTCCACTTATTCCCTGATTACAGGACGTTGCCCCCCTTCCCCAGTGGGAGCTCCGATTGAGAACCGCTGTGGGGGTTGACTGGCTATTTATAAACTTTCTTCCTGCGCGAAGCGCGATGTAAGGAGACAGCGAAGTAGCGGTAGGCACGACTTCCCGCCGCGGTCACGCGGCTCTCGATTGTCAACGGGTAACGTCGAGGATTCGACACTTACTGTATCCTTCGCTCTCATCACGCATGCCCCCAGCTCGGTTTCGTCTCCCGTCCCCATTACGAGAGAGGACTTTCGACCGATCATCGTCGTCAGCATGCCAAATTAAGGTTAAGAGCTGACGTCAGATGAGCTGACATCCCAGTATCTTGCCAAACATAGGTTGGGCAGCAATCGCGGTCCTAAACTATGAGATGCGAGTCAATCTCTGTCCGTTGCACTCTGCACCGGTGTGGGACGTGGAGATCGAGGCCCACCCCAGGGCGGGTTTCTACGTCCATGCGATCTCTCGGTAAACGCGATGAATAGTGACGCGATGAATAGTGACGCGATGAATAGTGACGTTCGCACCTTGTTTATGGCGGTTGCCGAGACGGCAAGGCTTGGGCACTGTGACGGCGGTCCATCATGGCGCTATCCCACGTTAAAGTAAGGTGACATTTGCCATTGCGATAAAGAAATGCTATAATATCAGTTTAAATAATTTGAACCTTAAGAAAATAACATCAAGACGTCAAGTTCGAAGACGAACATTCTAAAGTTCTGTCTATCATTTTTAGATCGTGCTCTAGCACTATTCTTAGGCTAAAGGAGCTTAAATTTATAAACTCATTTACTCAAAGCTCAAAAGCCGTTTGTTGCCGAAAATGCAGTGATAATTCCAATCAACTATATCAATGTGATGGTTAAGAGGGAATAAATCTTGGGGCTACTTGAAAAAGATTCATAGTGCTAGATCGAAGTCCAATAAAAATGCATTTAAATAACCTAATTGCAACTCTATGTAATACCACAATTAGTGTCCTTCCTATTTTTTTATATCTTTGACTCTTCATATCTCATGGTTTTCTCAATCAATAAACAAAGGCAAATGGTTTGTCGATTTCTCTTAAAAATCTTTATGATGCTAGTTTTATATGATTTAATATTGTACATAAATAAATAAAAAAGGATTAAATTGATTAGCTTTTAATTTTTATTTTGATCAAAATTGAAGTCTTTTACTTCAAAACCTAAGTTCAATATTTTTCCTAGATTTATCAATGTCATAATCAATGATTTTTTAAGAGATTTGACCTACTGTTTATGTTCACTCTCCAATAATAATCTTATTTGTGTATCTATTTGATCAAATATTCTAAAGAATATTATGGATTATTAGGTTTAGCTCCCTCATAAATACTTACCTTGGAGTTCTTTGCTAGATTCAGCACTCTAGATGGTCAATAGCTGGTTAAAGAGTCAGGTCCTTTGAGTAAATGACGATTTAATCACAAGTACATTTAGTAAAAAGGAAAAATAATTTCACTAACAATGTATAATGGATGTTTTGTTGAATTGAAGTATATCTTAAAATCTGGTACAAATGAAGATAATTTTTTATTGATTATCTCATTCAGATGTTAATTGAATGTTGAAAACATGTCTATTTCAATCTGTTCAAGGATGATCATTGATTACTTGAAACTAATTTCTCAACCCATAGCCTTCTGGTATTTGACCAGCAAGAAGGGCAAAATGATTTCTCACAAAATTTTTTACATTTAAATTTCAACAAACCTCTTAAGATCATAGAGAATTTAGAGGTATTATGTTTATCTAATGAACCACTAGATAGGTGTTGTATCTAATGAGAGACAAAATTAAAATATCTTTCTTGTTTTCCACTATCTTTCCAAGGTCGTTTTTCAAAAATATTGAAAAGTTTGAATGATAGGAAAAAAAATATAATGTATTTTAAACATTTAGATATCCCCAAGAAAAAAAAATTCATGATTATCTGAAGCATATTGGTTTGGTCAAGTTCAATAATGATCTTATATCATTAAAACAAAACTAAATATTGAATCAAGATCTCAATGTTTATAATAATAGCTTTGATCATTAAGAATATTCCGAATTAATTTATAATTAGTTAAAAATAGAAAATGTTATATGGTAAAATGAGCTATCTAAACTGTATAGACTTAGTAAACTTTTATACTCGTAGTTTAGTTTAAAAATTCTTATTTATTTGAATGTCTTAGTCATTAATTTCTTCACTATATTATTTCTTCGGAATATTGATAATTTTTGTAATAATAATAATAATAATAATAATAATTTGGCCTAGTGAAATCTACCAATAATTCAATAGGATGAATGATGAATACACTCAATGAGCTCAGATTTTTATTCTGGATATTATTAATTTTAATGATATCTAAATTTATATTTAAATAAATTAATACTCATAGATAATATCATATGTCAAGACTATGAAAAATTATACATAGTTTGATCATTTAATTGATCCTACAAGATTTTGTCAACATCAAAATCAGGTTTACTAATGGTCCAATAATCTTCCTTGTTTTGGTGATGAAAGAACCACTCATACGAATAGAAAATATCATTTTGTTGATCACCCTATAAGATGTTTCAAGATAATCATGCTTTGAAGCCAACAATTTTTGGAGTAGAACACTGCAAGAAATAATAATGAAAATCTGAATTATTATAGCATCACAACAAACCAGTAATGACAATTTTTGATCATTTTTTTCATAAAAATTCTAAAGAATAAATATCAACTTAAACTAGGACTCCAAGAACCTAAGCGAAAAATCCACTTTCTATGAATAGTATCCAATTATTTTAAATAATTCGAGTGGATCCTCTCTAAAAGAAGATTTTGCAGTAAAATGTGAAACTATTTATTTTTATTTATTCCATTTCCAGTTCTTGTAATATTCAAGTTGACCTGGAGCTATGAATATATAAGATGTTAGTTCCATAGTAAAATGATTGGCAGACTAGTGTTGTGGACTGTTTAATGTTTAAGAACACTAAAGCTAAGTAGGGCAACAAAATACATTGGAATTTGTCTAAAGTTTTTGTAATTAGCCATTGCATTAAGAGTGAAGTAGACAAGGTGGGGGGATTCCACTTTAAATCAAGGTTTCAAGAATGATATGAAAGTAGAATTAAATTTAAAAGTTAGAAAAACAGTAATTAACCCCTCCCTCTTAGTTTCTCCCATAGTCTCTTTAAAATAAATATAATATAATATGACATAATCATGATCATGGTTGATGAGTAGCCACCCGTAGATTAGAGTGCGCGGTATGCAAAGAACCTCCGACCATGGTAAAGTTAAGCCAACTCGATAGGGAGTAGAAAATTTCACCAAATGGTTAAGCGCACATAATATTGACCCATAAGAGAAGAGGTCGTAGCTTGATTCAAACAATGTCAGGGATAGATTATTAGTTTTTGTTGGGTTATTATGCCAAAAAAAAAAAAAATTGACCTATCTTGAAAAATTAGAAATGGATGAGGGATTGGCGACTTTGTACTGAATTTGTAATGAGATGAACAATATGGACAGACGCCTGTTAGAGCCTTCTTCTTAGGGTTGATTGTAGGCAGATATGGACTTTCTCCTTCAGGGCGTGCGGATGGGTCATCCTCCTCGTCTTCTCTTCTCCTCCTCTGTGCAGGTTTGATGCCATGGTCATCCAGCCAATGGAAAGGTATACATCTATTTAAATGGCGACTTAATAGGACACGGGCGTTAGGATGAAATGGTGAGAGTGATAATGGTGGAAAGGAAAGTAAATGAGTGCCTACTGAAAAAAAGCGTAAACTCAAAGATTCTGCCAGAAGCTTCAACTGATCACGAGGTTGGGGAGGGATGATAAAACGAGAAGAGCTGAACAAGAGAAATCGTAGACTGGGCAAGCAATCTTTGGCAAAACACACGCATATGCCAAGCATGCAACATAAAGTTGTGGACAAGAATGCGAGCAATCTTGTGGGGCCCGATTCGCAGTGCGTGCATGGCTCGGGAGGCAAGCCTGCAGATACAAGGGGGGCCATGATGCTCCAGAGGGCAAAGAGACCATGCTAGAGATGTTGTTTGCTCTACTCGACAACAAGGGGCTTCACAAGAGAGAGACCCCACAGCCATAACAAAGACTTGAGAATCCAATTCAGTTCCTAAAACCGGTTACTGCATCCAGTGGTTGCGAACGACTGCATCCAGTTTGAAGGGCTTCAGCTGCCACTGCGCAGGCCTGACTGACGATGGGTGCCCAGAGGGGCTTCGACCGGCCACGCCGCCACAGGTACCTGAGTGGACAGAGAGAGGCATTTTCCAAGGAACCCCCGACAGGGCACAGGGCTAGGCCCCAGGAACCGAGCAGGTAGCAGCCCCAGGGACTCTTCAACGGAGGAAGAGGCTCAGTTCAAGAGTCTCGGTCCACATACGAGACGGCCGTGGTTGCCTGTGTCTCCTTGAAGCGAGCCCATGTCACCAGGTTTAAGCCGACCACGATGAGGCATCCACCTATGATGCTGCTTGGGAGAAAGCAACAGCCAGAAGAGAGAGAAGAGGCAAAGGGAATTGGCACATAAATTCTCATCAGCAGATATTGCATCCTGTGCAGACAGGATGATGAGACAACTCAGCAAGAAAAGACGAACGGCTAAAACGCTGAAAGAAAAAAAATGCTTTTTTTCCTTTTTCATATGATGTAACAGGAGCCCAGGAGCGAATCATTTTTACACGCTAAAATTTGTGTGCGATCCAAAGCCATATGACTGTGTGTTATTAGACTAAAACGCCATTCCAAAGCCAGATGGCGAGAACATCCCAAGATGAGCTAACAGAAGTAACTTCAGCAAATGGAGGAGATTCTCCCCTTTTTGGAGCTCATGGAAATATCTTTAGGGAGTTGAAAACTCAAAGGATCTGACCATATCATGAACTCACAAATTTACTGGGAAAAATGGAGGGCACATCATATACACTCTGAGCCCAAACCATGGAGTCTCCCTGGCACTCTTTTTCAAAGGCCAATCGAAAGCTGCCGAACTGATCTCCCTTCAAACTTTCACCCAATAAAATTCATCCTCTTCTTTCTAATCCATATTCCGCTCATTGTCTCCATCATTTTCCTCCGTGACCCTGGCTGTAATAGCAAATTATCCTCAGAGATAAGGGCCGCTTCATAGATGCTGACTATGCTCTCGTGTTAGCACTAAACAGAATGCGCATTCATTTCAAATGCTGGAGCCTGCTATGTCCTGACTTTGGAAGAGATTGGAGGGTACTAAAAATATATGGTTCCCATTAAAGGAACTGGAAATCAAACGATGGATGGAAGGGCATCTGGGTGAAGAACCATAAGTTGGAGACATTGATGTAACAGTAAAAGGGAATGGTGCTCGTTCTCACACGCCTCAATCATGTTCCAGAAACAAATAAGCTACTTTAACTCCGTTTCATATCACATCCACGAAACTAGGGTTATAAACATGCCTAACAGGATCCAAGGTCCGTCACTGTAGAAGAACAGGGTATATGATTCTGGAGAATGAAAGTCTTTCTCCAAAATTAAGTTTCATAAAAGATTAATTTCTGTGATCAACAACAAAATCAAGTGGAAAGAAACAGAATTGGAAGGAAAAAACCCCAATAAGACAACACCATCACAGAGTTAAAAAGTTAGTGGAAAGCAACAAAATTGGAAGGTGCAAGAATATAGTAGAATATTTTGAGAAAATACTATTAGGTTTGTCCCTATTTAAGGAACTAAGAGAGAAAGCTTTGAGTTGGCTGTCTGCTATTCTTCTTTCTATCCAGTGAGGACAGAAGTTCCCCTCTCTCTCTCTCTCTCTCTCTCTCTCTCTCTCTCTCTCTCTCTCTACTTAAATCTCTTCCTCTATTTTTCTCCTATTTTTTTCCTTTATTTTGCAGAAGAAGGAAAAAACCCAATGAAGGTTGGTAGGAACTAAAACAGGATTGGAAGGAAAAAACCCAAGAAAACAACAGCATCACTGAGTTAAAGGTTTGTGCCTAACCTTCCCAAATAAATAGGGCTCCCCAGAAAAAGCATCGATAAAAGGGCAGATGCCACTGGTTGAAGTGGCATATATAAAGAAACCAGTGCTGGTCCCAAAATTTTATTGGACCATGTCATCAATCCATAATTTAGAGCAGATGCACCGATCCCCTGCAAAGAGAAATGAAAAACTTTAATTTCACCACATCATGGACGACGAGAAGGAACTTCTTAATATACACAACAAGGCAGCATTTATCGTAGCAAGAAAATGACTGTTCCATTTATTTTCTGACTATATGGTGAACGTTCTGTACAGAGAGACCTTCGACATAGAGATAACCTAGAGATAAATATGATATTGATTGACGAGTCTTTTGAAGAAAAGCACACATTTGGACGATAAATATGATGTTACAGCATAAGAGTGTGAGAAACTCACAGCATAAACGATTGCAATAATTTCAGTCGGTGTCAAGGTCCAATCCGCAAGAGAAGTTGTCGAGAACAATCCACATACCAACATCAAAAGTCCACCAAAAAAATATGAATATGTGGTCAAAGATATGCTGGCAGGATACTTCACCAGAAGTGGCGCCTGAAATGATTGAAAAAGTTTTATCATCCAAACTAAATGCAAAGATATAATTGACATGCTGACCGATATAGGAATAAGTTCATGCGTCAAATAAGGTATCCTCTTTTACACAAAAATAACTTTTTAGAGAAAAGTTTCTGATAAAAAAAACCATTATTTAGAATTTTTGACACACCATTATAATAAACATTGAAAAAGTAGTAAAAGCCATGCAGCAAGATGAATGCACATTTAGTCTTTTTTTTTGGAAGTTGAAGTTCATATTGAGGTCTAACGTTCACTTTAACCTCACGCAAAAGTTATCATATTTTGTGCTGTGTGTGGCATCCAACAAGATGAATGGCAAACTGACTAATAATGGCCTCTCTGAGCCCATAGAATGAAATTCCATACCAGTTCAGGTATTCACATAAATTACTGAATTAAAAGCATAAAAATGTTATCTGTGACTGAATTTATACCGACCTGGTTCCTACGGCTAAGATCCAAGGGAGCACATGCAAATGGAGCCGATATGAGCATTGTATTTCATAAAAAAATTGTAAAGCTGTGTTAGAAATATAAACAATTCTTTGTCTAGTTACCTGTAAAGCTAGATAAGTTGCCATGCACATACAGTTTCCTATCAAACATAAGACACCAATGTGCCACTGTTCGAAACCAAGGGTGATTAAATGAGTGGTCAGCCAACCAACTGGCTCTGGCTGAGGCATTGCACTTATCTCACTTTGAGTAGCCAGGTCAAAAGAGTTGTCCCCAATTACAGCCGGCCCTCTGTATAGAACCATTAATATGGCTCCAAGGATACAAATCACAGAGCCTCCCATCTTTACCTGGCCATCAATTTTGAGCAAATTGACTGATTCGTTGCTGCATGCATCAAATTCATGGGTTACTTGACGCCCAGGAAAAAAAAAACTCTATAGCAGATTTACACATGATGGTTTTGAATGAAAAGAATTTACCCCATTGCTAAAGCGAGAAGAAATGTGAAAACTGGTATTGCAGGTTGGATAGCTGCTGCATATGACGGATTCGTATAGCTAAGACCAAGAAGAAATAATAGCTGGTTGCCAAAAATCCTGTTGAAAGATTTTCCAGAAAGGTTTTCATTCAGAAATGTATTTACAATGCACAGTAAACAGGAAATCACATCAGAACACTCAAAGGAGTTATGTCAGAAATACTGACCCAGTTAACCCAAGAAAGAAAAAGGATATGAACAGGCGCCGACTGACTGGAAGGTGAGCCCTTCTGCAAAGTGCCAAGAAAAAGAAACATATTACACTGTAACAAAGTTACCCCTGTACTAACCACTGAGAAACTGTTATGGAACAGCAGCATTTAACTAGTAAAACAAGATTAGAGAGCTATTCAGAAGGCATTTATCCCTTCTTACGGGTTATTTGCATGAGAGAGATATCAGATGGACTAGAAGCAGCAAAATCCCATGGAAAAGTGAATATTAGGCAACAAACACCAATCTTCTACAGTGCTAATACATGCGCTATTTGAGCACATCACAAGCTTTGGCAAAAAAAGGGCAACGAAATATTACACTATCCAGCTTCTGTCCTTGAAAAGATAATCTGGCAGGCAAGTGTCTTTAATTCAGATTTTCACTAAACAGCAAGTACATTTTAAATTTTAAAACATCGAAGGAAACGCTGAAGATCAGATTTGGCCCGGAGCTCATGTTCCCCGGCAAAAGAATTAAGTGTGTTTTCCTTTAAGCTCTCATGTGGAAATGGAATCGTGTTCTATTTCTGGCCATGAAATTATGTGTTTTCGATGCTCATCACTGGACAACCAGAAACGACATGAAAACGAGAAAGTCAGGTCTAACAAGAACTTCTTACATTTAACAATCAGATGGATCCAAGAAAATTCAAGGATACGGACCAGTATGAAAAAATGTAACATCTTTGGTGTGTTCACCACTGCCACAGGAAACAGATCAGGAGATTCTCCAATGATCAAGTACAAGATCAGCGGGAATCAGTACCCTATCGGCTTCCAATCAAAGTCCTATTGATCACAGGCCTAAGATTCATTTGGATTCATCGTCTTCAATCATTTATCAAGAGGCAATGATCAGAATACATTGAAGTAAAAGATTACGTTCGAGTAACAAAACACCCAATAGACAGTGTAACTTCTAGAAAAATAAATAAATAAAGGATTTGGAGCCACACAAGGTTGCGGTCCGCTATCCGCTCAAAAATCAGGAGACGCAAAGATTCTAAGCTCGAGAACAACGAATTACGGTGAGGAAAGTAGAGGGGAGGCCCCAGATCTGCTCAAAGCCATCGCGATTGCCGGAAGAGACGACAGACCAAACGAAATCGCGGTGGCGGCAGCACATAGCAGAGAAAATTCGCAAGGATTTGGCGTTTCTGAGGGCCGTACAGACGCTTCTCACGGAAGTAGGCGACGGGAGCGAGGATGGAGATGGCGAGGATGTCCCGGACGACGCAGAACACAACCTGGTTGACCCCAACGTTGAGGGCCACCTTGGTGATGACGTGGTACCCGCCGTTGATCAGCTGCACCGCCACCATCGCCCCATGAGCTCGCCGCGATGCACCCTCCCATCCCCAGCCGCCGCCGCCGCAGCCCAGCGACCCCATGGACGCCGCCGCCGCTCCGCCGCCCAGATTCAGGACCCCGCTCCCCCGCGCATCCTCCACTCCGCTCCCTTCCCTTCCCTCCAGCCTTTGACCACCCCCACACTCAACAGCGAAGCAGCAGCGGCAGTGCCGGGGCAACGACGAGGATCTCACAACTGGAGGACGATGGCGATTCTTTTCATCTCTTGTTTTCTTGGAAATGAACAAAAAGGAATGATGTATTATTTAAAATTCACGAATGGGCCGTGGGCCGGGCCTGAAACGTACCCAACTCGCGCAGATCATCAAACATCACCATGGTCCATGGGCCGTGGTCCATGGCCAGGCCCGGGCTTGCAGGTCGAGCCGCCTCCTATAAAGCAAAGCCCGTCTTCCTCACTCCGCCGATCGATCCGTCGTCCATCCCGATCGGCGGCGGAGGAAGGGAAGGGAAGAGAAGGGAAGGGAAGGGAAGGGAAGTGGTGGGGGCGGGGAGTGCCGACGGGAGGAATGGAGGACGACGGGGAGCCCGGGGGACCGCGGCTGAGCAAGAGGTTCGCCGGCGGGAAGCTAGGCAGCGGAGAGGTGGACTTCAAGACCAAGGCGGGAACGGCATGGAGCCACTCCTTCCTGAATCAGAAGCCCTGGCACCCCCTCTCCTACCCGAATCAGCGGCGCAAGTGGATCGCTGAGCAGAGTCACGCCCAGCGCGAGCGCCGCGCCGAGGAGGTCTCTCGAGAGGTATGCGAGGAAACCTGGCCGGCGGTTTTATTTTCTTCTCTTTCTTTTTTTTTTGCAATGTGTCCTTCTGCTTCTTCTTCTTCCCGGATTCCTGATCGATCAACTTTCCCTTGGTTTGCAGTTCGCACAGGAGCAGGAATTCTTCCGGCAGACTGCCCTACTCTCTGAGAAGGAGAAGGAGAAGGTGAGAAAGGGGGGCGGGCGACCAATACCCTCGTTAGCGCTTGGTTTTACACTTCCAATCTAGTTTAACCTATGAGAGACACCTTATCCTCCGCGAAATGAAAGGCGAATTTCTCAGCGGGGGGGCATCAAATATAAGAGCGAGAAGACCTTAAAAATAATAAATGGGGGTAACAGAATGGGGCTTAAATTTCTCCTGAGAATCTTACGCGGTAATATCTTACTGATGACTTTTTTTACAAATAGCCTTTGATTTAAACGCTCGAGTATAGAGAGAAGATAGCAGATGTGAGGGAGTAGTTGTTTTATCAAACCATTTTCCTCGAGGATGAGATAATTGCATTAACATTGATGCTTGGATGGAGATCTTTTTTCTCTTGTTCACTGAATGCCTGAATGCCTTCTTGTATACTTGGGCAAAGTTTTGCCAACTCAGATAGGTCCATTGGAGAATACCGAAACTGTAACTACTCAAAATTTACATATTTGCATATATGCCTATATTATATATATATATATATACATATAGGGGATTTTGGTATTAGTTGTACTGTGAGCCATTCATAATCCCGTCAGTGTCCTCGTTAATTCTAGATCCAGTTAATAGACAAGGTGAGGAGGTTAGTTCCTTTTCCCTACAAGCCAGTTCATCCGTCTTCTCAAGGGCACAAGTTATGATCTTCTTCTGGGTGGTGTCGTTCTTCTCTCACCAATTTTACATATGCTCATAGCATACTCCCACCCATGAATTCTTGACCAAAGATGTCTTTAGTCCCCTTCCCGCTATGACTGAATGTGGAACGTAGATGGTAGTGACTTATTGATCATTTGATCATCCCAGTTTTGGAATGAAGATATGCTCTCTGATCTAAGTGAAGAAAAATTTATTTTAGTTTCTCAAAGCGGGTGTCAGACGTTTTGCATAGATCAGGATGAACCTGGTTCAAAGACATGGAAGCCAGTTCTTGTAAGGCCTTTTATGGACATCAGCAGGAATCCTCGTGGAGCATCTGTTCTGAACACCAGAAATGCCTCCAAAAAGATTATAATTGAAATTCTCGTCACATTGGAGCAAAATCTTGGACTTCTGCCTGATACTAAGAATTGGTCACCATTTACTTTGCTCTCTTTCTTGTAAAATATTGAGGGGACGTGCATTCTGTCTTAGAGTTTTACTTATCTCCTTCCAGGGTTCCTCTCTGATGGTTGATGGGCGTGTTATTTTTTTTCACTGACAGTTATTTGTGGGTTATGCAATGACTACTCTCCTCACGGGAGGAGGATCAAAATTTTTTGGTCTTGCCAAATTTGCGCCTTTGGTGACTCCATTCTTCGTTGCATGGTTACCTTAGCTCCGTCGTGTGGCCAACTAAATTACCATCGTTGCATTCCTATTAGCGTATATATTGATCATTTTGGCAACCATCTGATGATCTTGCTGATATATTCAGATCGAGATGATGAAGGCTGTGAGCTTCATGTACCTACGCCCACCCGGCTACAACGCAGAAAGTGCCAAAGCTGCAGAGGTCGCTGATGAACAGAAGAAAGCAGAAGAATCTACTGTTCTTCCCTCCACAGGGTACCACGGCAGTGGCTCCATTAATCATCCTCTGCTATCAAACAAAGAAACGCACCGTTTTTCTGTAATTTTCACTCCTGTATGCGCATTACAAGTACAATATTATTTGGCAGGCCAGAGCAGCCCGCTGCGAACACATCCTCCGAAGCAGCTAAAAGAAAGGCAAAACCAAGAGACGTCTTCGGTCGCACCTTACCGACAGAAGAAGAATTTGAAGCCTTGAAGAATGCTCCCCGGTATGTACCCGTTGCACCAGGCCCCCTCCCCCCCTATCATTTACGCCGTGGTGTCTACGCGGAGAAATCTCGGTTTCCTCTTACATCTGTGCATTCTCTCTGCGGATCCACGATGGCGATGATTTTATTTGTCCGAGAGTTACCCTTGGTAAACGTTCTTTAGCCTGTTTATGCCGTTCCTGTACGATTCATGCCAAAGTGGGCTGGGAAATTTTGAATTCGATCCTAACAATCAATCGGGTTAAATGATGGGGGGAATTTCTCCCGCGTATCAAGTATGCAATCGTTAATGCCGTGATCGTCTTATGAACGGTCCGACCGACCGGTAGCCGTCTGCTCCCAAGAAGGCCATCTTTCTGGGATATCCTCCAACGGCCATTTTTCGTATGTAAAGCGACCAACGGTCCTCTGGCTGGGCTTGAATCAGGCTCGAGACTGGCGTCGTGGGGCGTGTGAAGCCCTTCGCGGTTGAAATACGCAATGTGAAGTGCATGCGATGCGGCAAACACGGCCACCAGAGCGGAGACCGCGAATGCCCGTTGAAGGATGCGATCATGCCCAGCGAGGAGACCCGGTTGAAGAGGGAGGACCCTTTGACGGCTATACTGGCTCAGACTGGTTCAAGCGAGGTTCGCCCTTCATTCTTCGCCTTCTTCTACATTCTTTCGCTTCTTCTTCTTCTTCTTCATTATTGTGTCTCTCCATGCAGGCGCAGCGATGGGAGCTGAAGCAGAAGCCTGGGTTGAGCCCTCCTCGAGGCGGGTTCGATCCCGACGATCCTAATCAGCAGATTGTCGCGGGGGACGACGTGTTCGATGAATATGGAGGTGAGGCAGGAAGGAAGGAATATCTGGGCAGCTTCCCCTCCTCTTCCTTCCGGCCAGCTCTCACGGTTTCCTGTTTCTTCTTCCCACCACCGTCTCAGGGTTTCTGGGTGGCGGCGACATTCCCGCGCTGCTCGGCAGCTTGAACTCGAGAGAGCCGGAGAGGCCTTCCAAGAAGACGCGCAAGCACGGACGGCGCCGGCCGGCGGCGCGCGGCGACCTCCGAGGACGGGCCGCCGTGTCGCCCTCCTCCTCGGACGACGACGACGAGTACCACTCTGGCTCTGGCTCTGGCTCTGGGGCGGAAGGGCAGAGATCCAAGAGGAGGCTGCGGGACAAGAGGAGGCGCAGGCACTCCGATTCCAGCGGATCCGAGGGCCACGGCGGTGACCGTCGCCAGAGAAGGCGAAGGCGGACTGAGAGTTCAGGCGGCGGTCGTCGCCGGCGGAGGGATTCGTCTCTCCCTGAATCTGACGCCGAAGTGGACCGCCGGACGAACCCGAAGAAGAGCCGTCACAAGCCGAAGAGGCGCTCTTCCCCTTCGAGCGGGAGCTCGGACTCGCAGCTCCGCCGCCGGAGTAGGCGGAAAAAGAGCAGCCACCGTCGGCCCATCGCATCATCCGGGTCCTCTCGCTGACCCGCTCCCTCCTGCTGCTGATTCTGTATGTAAATTCATTCGCTCCTACTGTCCTTCAGAGCTCGCTCGCTGACCGCCTCCCGCCGTCGGACGGCGAAAGATTGTACGTACAGCTTGTTGTTGCCGAGACTCTTTGGCAGGCAGAAGACGGCCCACGTGTGTGTATATTTCTTTCTCCGGCCCACCCACAAAGCCCGTCTCTCGCACACACCCAGACCCCCCCCTCCCCCTGCTACCCCCACGGCCACGAGATAGAGAGAGAGGGGGAGAGACAGACAGACAGAGTGAGACAGGATTCTAATTCCGAAGCGTCCCGCCGCCCCGCACGCCCCAGCCGAGAGAGCAGAGCTTCGGTCGTCCTCGTCTGCAGGTGCCGCTCCGCCGGCCGGGAGGGGGGGTGGGGCGTTGGACTTGGAGTAGCCCCCGGCGATGGGTTTCGCGGAGTGGGCGTCTGCCCCGACCGCCGCCGCCGCCTCGGCTACGGCGCGTCGGACTTGGGAGAAATGGGCGTCCGCCTCTGTGGGCTCGTCTTCCGGTGAGAACCAGATACGATGACGATGATGATGAGGGTGATGGCGTCTTGAAGAGTACTAGTAGTAGAAGTAGTAGCAGTAGTCTGCCATCTGCTTTTCCCTTTCTCCCTCCAGCCTTCTTGCTCTCCCTGCTGACCGCCGCGCTTCATTTCGGCAGATCATCCGCTCAAGGCGGCGCTGCTGCTCAACTACGACCCCTCTGCGCCCTCCCGTGCGATGCCGATCATGTACGTGTGCTGTTTGTAATAATACCTCCGAACGCCCTACGATCCAGATTTTCAGTAATTTCCCCGGCTCCTACCTCGATGCATCTTTTTAGGGTTGATGCGTTCCGTGAATCTGTTCTTCTTCCTCGGCGTCTGATCCTGTCCCTGTCCCTGTCCCTGGGGAACGGGCATTCAGAGCCGACGGGCGGACGAACGAACCCTAATCGGGGGCTGTGGCCTTTCTCTGCCGGCCTCGCTCATTCTGGGTGGTCGGTGCTAGGTTCATTCGGCCAGAGGTGGCTTTCCCTTCCCTCGAAATCAGACTTGATGTAGGGCAAGCATCTCCTGCTCTGGATATCATCCCTTCCGGTGGCGGTGATGGCGTCCTCGGATGCAGCAGCTCTTCCACAGCATTCAACATGCCGCCGCTGACATAAGTTTCTCTCTTCTTTTTTTTCTGCTTTTTTTTCTCGAAAACCGCCGTCGACCACCTCGGCAGCGCAGAGCAGCAGGGGACGAAGCTGACGCCCGCCGACCTGTGCGCATTCATGGACTTCGTGAGGAGGAACGATCTTCAGAAGGAGCTCTTCTCCGTCGGGCCGAACCAATGTGAGGCCCCCATCATCCGCCCTAATTTCTTCACCTTCTTCTTCCGGATCTATCTGCTATCTCGATGTGATATCTCTTTCTCTGTCCATCCATCCATCCCCCGTTGGAGCGAGCAGATCTGGTCACCTCGATACACGAGCACTGGTTCTGCGCGAGATGCGTGAACGCCTCGAGGCCCGCCGGCGAGGGCGCCATCGTCATGCAGGCCGCTCCCTTCCTCCTTGTCGCTCTGTGAGGCCCGCTCTCCCCCTCTCCCCTCGCACCATGGCCCGCCCCGCCCTCCATTCATCGTCACCATCATCATCACCGTCATCATCAAACGCATCTATCCATCTGAATTTAAGATTGGATAAGATGGCATGACTCTACGAGGCGATCGATCGATCCTGCAGGTACGAAGGCTCGGTGGGGGCGGCGTCCCGCGCGATGGCCGCCGTCGATCGGTTTACGTCGCCTCTCGGCCGGAGAGAGAAACCCTAACTTCTGCTCTGCACTGCACTGCCTCTGCGAGAAGAAAGACCGGCCGAGAGACTGTCCGGCTCACGCGTGGCGGCGGCGCCGCTTGGGCCTCGGCGGCGGAGCTCGGTCTGCCAGACTCGGAGCCATCCCGGCCGTCCATTTGCTGGACTCTAGATGGGTCTTGTGATTGTTCCACTGTAGGCTGGCCGGCAATTAGTGACGCCCACAAGGGCAGATGTGTAAAATGACTCCGAAAGCCGCCCCACCCACGTGAAGTTGAATGCTGAGAGCAAAGAATGAAGAAGAAGAAGAGAGCGTATTGACTCTCCGCCCCCTCTCCTCGTACGGGCCCCGGCCCGAAGCGGGCGGTGGCCTTTCAATTACTGACGAGTGACGTGCTGTCCAGCTCTCTGGGCCGGAGGCGGGGCTCCTTTTCTCCCCGGCCCGAGCCCGACTTTCACAGGGCTTCCCACTCGCTCTCTCTCTCTCTCTCTCGTTCGCTCCCTGCCTGTCTGGGGTTCGATAGATAGCTGCTATCGTCAATAGGTATCCCGCTCGCCGCCTACCACCGCGTGGATTTATCTCTGCGTTGGTCTCTCGGGTCCCTGGTGGGCGGCCGGGAGGAGGCGCTGAAGGCGGCGTTGCTCCCCAGCGGCGGGTAATTTCCTTGCTTCATCTTCGTCGCCATCGTCGGCTTTCTCGCTTTCGGCTTCCTCCGTCTCCTTCTCCCCCCTGCCTGGCCAGGCCTAGGTTTGCGAGGTTGTTGGGGTGTGGGGAAATCGCTAAGATCACCGTTGTCGCTCGTGATTTTCGACGCCGTACGAACCGGAAAACAACAGTAAGATCTGATCTTCAACAATACCCCCTTCTTATGAGGTTGCTAGGGTCTGTTCCTTCTTCTGATCGCCCCCGATTCGGCACGTCGCTAACCCTATCGGGAATCCGTCTCTCCTTCAACCCGCGGAGTTCATCATCTGCCATTGGTCGCTACTTGATCCGATTTCCAATCTCTTGGAGTGGTGCCATTCCTAGTTCTACTCTTCGATTTCCTAGAATCTAAGCTCTGTAGATGACGACGGCATGCCCTACCGAGCGAGAGCTCTTGGTAGTGGTGAGAAAACGGTGATGGGTTCTGGCGATAGTTTAAGACTGATGCGAAGGTATTTACCCCGCGGCAAACGTTTCTAGGCTTCGATAGCCTTCTCTCTGTAACCCTCTCTTTCGTGTCTCCCCTTCCAGGGCAAACCACACTTCATGCGTTGCAGGATTCTTCCTAACCTCGATGGCTGGACGATTATTGAGAATATTGGAGAATTGTGTTGTATCTTTCCATGAGTCCCCTGTATTTGTCCTCTCACGGACGAGTGTTCTTTCTGTAGGTCAACACCAATACGCATCGTATATCTTCGTCTTCTCAGACATCAATGATTTTAACAAGTGAATACAGTTTAATGTCGGTCGTCGGAAGCTCAAATTAGTAATATGTACAAAGCCAAGTCCGCGCAGAAATCATTTTCTGCACCCATTGTTGACTGTGGTTTTCAGTGTACTCTTTTTTTTTTCGTCATGTTTTGTTTAAATATTTGTTAATTCATAGTGTACCTCGTCGTACTGATAAAATCATTAGTTGTACTAGACACCAACCATTGTTTTGGATGGCAACTGAGTCAGCTCATTTTGTTAAATGAAATGAATGTATATTATAGTGAACAAGGTGTCTGTTGGCCAGTCCATGTCTAGTTAGGAAAGTTTTGCAATCCTTTGAGTCATTCTTTTATCTGTCGGCAAGTTACAGCAAGAGGCACCTAATGGACATCCATTGGAATTTAGAATCCGGTGGAATTTGGACGACTTATCTCGTAAATGTGCTTCAAGCTTTTTTCAAAAGTCTCCATTGTATTCGTCTTGCCAAATTTCATTTGGTGAAGTGGCTTTTTGGGTTTGATGGAAATGGACTTCTTGTGTCCAGTAGGCTCTTTGGAGTATGTCCCGATATTTTTTCGTAATGATATGTTGGATTGTTTTGACTAAGTCTGTGGCATAGCTCTCCAGAATGCTTTTTGAGGATGATTCATGGGTATTTTTCCACACCTGGCGTTGACATTTTCTTGGGTATTTGGTGCAGGACGACACAGCCTGTTCTTTTTTGTCACAATAACCGGATAAAGGCAATATGGCAGCTTTCACATCAACTGATTCAAGTTATGTGACATCAGAAAATAGGCACTATGGTTCTTTCTATGAGGCAAATGAACAGGATCGTTCCTGTTCTGAATGGTATTTTACCAGAAAGGAAATCGAAGAACATTCTCCCTCTAGGAGAGATGGCATTGATTTGAAGAAAGAGACGTATCTCCGAAAATCTTATTGCACATTCCTTCAAGATTTAGGAATGAGGCTTAAAGTGTAAGTTTTGATGTACATATTATTTTTGTGGTTTCGTTATTTTTTTCTGCCCTTTATGCTTAATGAAACAATAGCCTATCGGAGAATCAGATAGGATACATACCATTTAGAGCTAATCTTGTAACCTATGAAACGAATCTATGTGATGATGATTCTCGCCAGTCAAATTCCATGTTCCATGATAAGCGTCTTTTGTTTTAAATGATAGGTGTTGTTGATTGCATTCTTGTCCTTTTTATTTCACTGGTAATTGTTAGTATTCAAGGTCACAGTTGAATATAGTCTTTCAAATTGGATCTTTTACTGGCACATGTTTGTCAAAAATACTAGTCGGGTGTTGGCGACTTATTCTGACACATCCTGCCGGTGGTTGGAATCATGTACCAAGATGACTATCTTTCTTGTCTGTCCTTACTTTTCACTCATATGTTATTTCTCCCTTGTCTGCTATGATTTTTTTCTTGCCTTTGTCTTTGGTATTTGCATGATTGTTTCCTTCTTACTCCAGCAATGTACTCGAGTACTTGTATATTTGTGCAATAATTGTAAGTAGATCGTCTCATTATATAATTACCTCGGCTATAATACTTACTGAACTACTAAATTTCTTAGTAAGTACATCCGCAAGTTGGCCATGTGTAGACACAAAGTGCACAGAAATCCTCTCTCCAATCTCTCATTTAATGAGATATTTGTGAATTTTGATCGATTTCATTCAATCGCCTTGTACTGGGTTGTGAGCTATGCTAATTGCAGATCTGTTATCATAATAGAGTCGCATTGAACCATCTCACTTAATGTCCAAGTCTTCTTACTGCTTTGATATAAAGCTCTGCCAAATGCCGACTCAGACACAGTCACTCTTTATTTTCATTTCTGGTCACTATTATGTCATCAACATATGCTGAACCCCCCCCTCTCCCGGAATGAGTGTTTAATCAACAGCTTGTGAGGTCCCCTTAGCTTTATCTCTACCCAATGACAATAATAAGTCGAGGTGATTGCCTAAGTCTGTACAAGGCTTTCTTTAATTTACAGACCGTATGAGCAGGTAAATTATTCCCATAACTTGGTTGGATATCTATATAATTTTTTAACCTCAAACTATTGCAATTCTTAGTCATAATTAGCTGCTAATGGCAAGAAGATTTTGCTTAGAGACATTGGTTCCAGTACTTCAACTGTGTCATACGTGACTATATATCTTTATCTGCTCAATATTTCACTGTAAAACCCATTTATTCTTCATGGGTCGTTTCCTGTTGGCAGCCTTACGAACTCTCAAGTTTTGATCTTCTCTAACACTTCGATCCCCACATTAATGCTTTGTTCTCATATTCATCCCTTGACAAAGCCTTAGATGAGGTGTTTTGGGTGGCAGTGGCGTTTGACTAATAAGGCTCTATAAGATGGTGAAAAACATTTAAAAGATATAAAGCGTGCAAGAAGATATAATGGTTTTTTTGTGCATTCTACAGTTCCTTTCCTAATGGCAATGAGAAGATCCTAGTTATCATTGCACATATGAGATCTAGTTTCAGCTTGCAATAGATGCTTTGAAACTATTCCATCATTCTCATGATCTAGGTTGGATTCTCAGGCCTGCATAGATTCAGCAACATCTGTTTTCTCCCTTGGAAACACCTGCCATTTACCATATCTTACATTTCCAAGGGCAGAGTTAGAATTTTCTTGAAGGTTTTCGATCGCTTCAAATTCAAGTTTTCGCATTGACTTGGATACAGATTCAGACAGAGGAACAATGGAAGACATAGGATGTGGCGGCAGATAAAATTTCCCGTCCTTATCTTCAATGATTGAATTCTCTCTTTGAAGATATGGCGTGGTGAAGTAAGACACTTGTTCATAGAAAGCGACATCCAGTAAGACAAGTACTTTGATGGAGGGTGATAATAGTTGTACCCTTTTGGAGTTGGAGAATAGCTCACAAAGAGACACTTTAACGCCCTTGGATCTAAACTCCTCCTATGTTGACCGTGAACACGAACAAATGATTTACAGCCAAATAATATAGGGAGAAGATGGCTAATTTCACATCAAAAACCAGTACACGTGTTTAGTTGTGGTTGTTAAAGTCTAGTTCTCATGTAGTGATATTTCCTACAAAATATAGCAGCCATGTGACAGGAGAATACTTGTCACACATGTACATCTTTGATGGAACGCCTTGTCTTTCGAGAATCAAGACATGACACAACAGTGATTTTTATGTTGTGTGTTTCTCTTCCTTCATGGTAGGCACAACTAATACATCAAAACGGTTTTTCTTGGATACTCACAAGCATCTGGGAGGTGTGGGATCAGAGAAGGTAATACTGACTACTTGATGATCATCTGACTAAACACTTGGAATCTTACAGACAATCCTTAATAGACCTCTTTGGGCAATTGATCATTGGAAGGTCCAGGAATAGTTAGTCTTAACAATTGTAACAGGATTTTGACGTAATGTTAGCCAACTGATGTAGTTTTGGTGTTTATTAGGACAGTTAATGAGTCAGTAGTGCAGTTAAAATCAGTGCACTTGTCTGAATATCACCCAATCTAACAAGAAGCACCTTAAATTCTGGAGATTTGTGGTTCTGCAATTATAGACCTGGAAGTCACCATGCTCAGTGTGGAATGTCTCTCTGTGGTCAGTAGTTGTCATCCAGCTCGCATCTTATTAGGTCGCTATGTAATGATCATCTAAAAAGAAAGGGCAACTCACTAATTGGTTGTGAGGCCCTGGTTCGTGAATATGGGGCCTCCAGATGATTACTGTAGAATGAAGGGTACAATGAACCTGGGGACAGGGATCATGGAGAGGGGGATGCATGACTGGACCCGTAGAGAGGAGAAGAGGGTATAATAGATTAAAATGAGTTTCTCTTATCCTTCGCATATGAGAGCGGACAACTATAAAAGGTCTAGGACTGGCCCTAATGAGCCATTTGCACACGAAGCAACTAGTTATTCTGAAGTACACGTTTAGGAGATGAACGGACAATTTCCTAAGGCTAGGATAAAAAAAGTAAACAGACGAAATGTGATGGACAGTTTTTATTGGTAGAACTAGAAGAGGGATGGCTGCTGGACGTTGTGAAGAGGTTTCTTCATGTAATCTTCTAGATCTTCTGGTTAGAAGGGACCGAGTATTTTGCAAAAAGCGGATGCTGTGCTATGGATAAACAGGATTTTTGATATTTTTGCAAAACTGTTTATAGTACTCTTTTTATTGAAGTGATACCTTTTCTTTATTTCAGATGCAATGATTCTAGAAAGTAACATTGTCTCCAGTCCACAGGTCACAATTGCCACAGCAATCATATTTTGTCATCGCTTTTTCCTTCGACAGTCTCATGCGAAGAATGACAGAAGGGTATGTTATGGATTGTAATCATTTTTCATTTTATGGAAATCTGTCTTTTCAGAATCTTAAGTATTCTTATTCTGAACAAGTGAATTGCCTGAGCGTTGTGCCAGTGAAAGTTCATTTCTTGGTTCCATTACTTTTCATCAAATTCAATGCTTGAAATTCATCGTGCAATGTCTTTACTTAGATAACCGCTGGCTCTGCACCACGAGTTTTTTCAGTTTGTGCAACATGTTCTCTTTTGATACCTTGGGGGCATGAAAACATGTTGAATTTCGACTCTTTTAACGTAAGGATTATGGAGAGCTCATTTTCGCTTAATCTCATTAATAAAATATTGTGATGGATACTTGTAGCATAAGCCTTGGCTTACTTGTGAGGAGTGTAAGGATTTTTTTGCTTTTTTAATCCAAACGTTGGGCGGAAAGCAATGTGGCAAAAATATAAAGGAAGTGACCTAAAATTTAACTTTCTTCCGTTCGCTTTTTCATTTTTTACCATTCTTCATTTTTTTATCTCGACATGAGTTTTAAGAAGCGTGCGACAAGATGTTATTGAGCAATACTGCTGGCAAAATGCTGCTGTTAGTTTTTTACAACTTGGCTGGACCTCCGATCATAGTTTTTTATTGATATTTGCCCCGCAGACTATTGCCACGGTGTGCATGTTCCTTGCTGGGAAGGTTGAAGAGACCCCTCACTCATTAAATAACGTTATTCTTGTTTCCTATGACATCATCCATAAGAAGGACCCAGCTGCGAGACAGAGAATCAAGCAGAAGGTATGACATCTCTCGGCATCTTTTTTTTTTTTTTGTTTTCCAGCTCGTTTTCTTTTCTACCTCTGTTTATCGGATTTCGCAAGTTACTTCCTCAGTCCTTGTCTTTTCATGTTATCCTTCTCGGTATGTTTTTTCCCTGACCCCTTGTTGTATCCACCTGTCAAACAGGAAGTGTACGAGCAGCAGAAGGAGCTCATTTTGCTCGGGGAAAGGGTCGTCCTCACCACCCTTGGCTTCGACCTGAACGTGCACCACCCGTACAGGCCACTTGTTGAGGCAATAAAGAAATTCAGGGTGGCTCAGAACGCCCTCGCCCAGGTTGCATGGAACTTTGTGAACGATGGGTAAGCCCGCGCTCCTGTCTCAGTTCCCGCAGTAGGTGCTCCTCGCTCGCCCCCTGCGGGCCGGGTCCTTGTTTCGACGAGCCTACGCGTTTGAATTGGCCGTGCAGGCTGCGGACATCGCTCTGCCTTCAGTACAAGCCTCACCACATCGCGGCAGGTGCCATCTTCCTCGCCGCCAAATTTCTCAAGGTGAAGCTGCCGTCCGACGGCGAGAAGGTCTGGTGGCAGGAATTCGATGTCACCCCGAGGCAGCTGGAGGGTCGGTCCTCCCCCTAACCCTGCTCTTCTCCACCTCCTTCCTACTCAGCCCTCTCGGCCCCTCCAACCTTGCTTGCTCTTCCCTCTTCCCTCTTCCCTCTTGCCTCTTCCCTCTTCCCTCTTCCCTCCGCAGAGAGTGACCAGTGATGAGACTGTTTTCCCTGGTTCTCACCCCATCTCGCCTGCGAGGGGAGAAGTTTTCTTGGAGAGAGAACCCTTCGGAGCCGCATTCTAAATCTCTTTTCTTCTCTTCTCTTCTTCCGTCCTTGCAGATGTCAGCAACCAGATGCTGGAACTTTATGAGCAGAACCACACCATTCAGGCCTCCCACGGGAGTGAAGTCGACGGGAGCACCAGCAACCTGACTGCTACTCATCCGCCGAAGGCGGCGGCATCAGCAGCCAATGAAGATGCGGCGTCGGCCAGCAGTCGGCCCCCCGCCGGTGGGGGGACGGCGGCAGACGCCAAGCATAGGGCCTCGGCCCAGTCACCCGCGAGGCCGTTGCCCGAGCAGTCGCACGGCGACGACCAACAGGCCCCCCACGGCCAGCATGCGGGCGGCCACCCGAGGAATGCCCCCGAGGCGTTGAGTGGGGTCTCGGACCACAACCTGGACAGCGACGCCCGGGACGCCCACCACCCGCATCACCACCGCAGAGAGGCGGCGGAGGCCTCGAGCAAGCCCGGGCCTCACGCCGAAGCCGACTGGGAGGCTGCCACGGGCCGCTGCCTCCCCGACGCCATCAAGAGGATCGACAAGGACAAGGTCAAGGCCGCGCTGGAGAAGAGGAAGCAGTCCCGCGGCAGCTTGCCCAAGAGCGCTGCCGACCTGATCGACGAGGACGATCTCATCGAGAGGGAGCTCGAGAGCGGCGTCGAGCTGGCCGCGAAAGACGAGAGGACGCAGCAGGAGACCAGGAGGAGCTGGCCCAGGCCCTCCGCCTCCTCCTCCCAGAGACAAGGATCCGAAGACCGCCCCGGTCTTGACAAGGAAAAGGTCGGCGGCGGGGCGTTCGAAGATCAACAACAGCAACAGCAGCCGCAGGGCCGGCAGAACCCCAGGTCTTCCGACCGAGAAAGAGGGGCCCTCCCCGACTCGAGCGTGGACAATGCAGAGGAAGGGGAGCTCTCGTCGCTCGACTTGCAGGAGCCCCGCCACCGTCCAAAGCCCGACAGGGTCGCCGCCAATGGCAAGAGACAACTGGAAGTGACACAGCAGCGGCCAGACCGCCCCCACGCGTCCAGGGACTCGACCAGGGACGCCTGGCCCGATCATGTGGAGAGGGACTCCAAGCGGCCGCGGCACGAGGCCCACGTGTGATGTCCTGCACAGCCTCCCCGCGAGGAAGGACTTGATCTGGGAACCAGCCAAAAGAGGGCCAAAGAAACAAAAAAAAAAAAAGGATCCCGTCTGGAAACTTGATCTGGGATTTCCTTGCCCAGCTGCAGGCTCATGGGAGAAGCTGTCGCCCCGTGGTAGTAAGTAAATATTCCCTACAATTTCATGCAGACGATAATTATCTCTGCCCCTATGCAGCGAGTGTGCGCCAGCAAGAGCTGGCCTTTGGCGTGGTAGCTCTGCTCTCCCAGCCCGAGGGGCTCTCGAAGCAATGAGCTGCGGACCCAGGCGGGAGGGAGGGAGGGAGGGAGGAGACAGATGGGGGTGGCTCCTTCTGACTGCCTTTCCATGTTCATCGATGTCCAGACTCCTGCGAACATTTTTTTTGACCTGCCCGGAGCAGAAGCTTACAGAAAAGAAAAAGGAAGGAAAGAACTTTGATCCCCCGAGCGGTTTTTCATTCCCGTTTTTCTTTCATTTGGGCGCACATTGATTACCATCCCAACTGTGCAAAGCGTGCGCCAAAATTGAGTCGATGGCCGCACCAGAATCGCTTTGCCTTCTTCTTGGGCAGGCCGGTTGACTGGCCATCCATGCATGCGTCTTTGGAGGGCTCAGATAGATACGCCCCCGTGCACACATGCAGTTGTTGCCCGGGGCTGGGAGGCCTTTCGGAACCTTTTGGGTCACATTGCTTGGGCCCAGAAGTGCCCTACTGTGTGTGTGCTTGAGAGAGAGAGAGAGAGAGAGAGAGAGAGAGAGAGAGAGAGAGATATAAGCCTGCAGTGTCTCCAATGGCTGATATGAATTGTGGTGCAGCCGCTCTGACGGCGCTCGGGCACCTGATAAATGACAGGTAAAACAAGCATTCCCTCAAAATGATCACGTCCCCCACTCTACAATTCCCATTCCATCCTTTCTACGTATGCACTCGTGCGCGTGGCCGTGCCTTCAGCTGAACGAGAACCTCGAGAACAGGGACCGTGGCGTCGCCGATGCAGCCACGTCCGCTGGAGGCCCCCCCAAGGGAGCAGCTGCGGCGCTGTTGCTGTACGCCTGCTGGCACTTCCTCATCTGCGGCGGAGAGGAGACGTTCAGCTCATGGGCCACCCACTCACTGAGGAAGAAGCCTCAGGAGAAGGGTTGCTTGGCGCCTGACTCACTGGCTGGCTGACGGCGGATGAAGCTTGGGGTTCTCTCAAGAATAAGAACGAAAAAAAGGGGAGAGCGTCAAAATTCACCTCTTCCGGGCTGAATTGCAGCAGCATTCCGACGACGGGGAGCAGAGCCTCCACTTCTCCTGAACCAAACACACGGGGAGTCAGACCAGCCGGCCTCCTCTGATGGTTCTTCTCCACTCACCATCAGCTCGCCCATGGCCACGACCATCGGGCGATCGGGCGGGTGGTGACGAATTCCGGAGAAAGAACGGTGAAAAAGCCTGCTTTTTATTACAATCTCTCTGGAGTTACCGGTCTCAAGAAGCTTCAGAATGACATTTTTGAGGTACGTCATGTCCACGCCTTCGCGCTTGTGCTTCCGCTCCATGTTCCTGAGCTCCTCCTTCAGCATGGCTTCCTGCACAAGAGGGAAAGAGAGCTGCAATAAGATCCAAGCCCAGGCCGAGATTCGGCAGACGGAGAAATGGACCTGCGCCAAAATAAGCAGGTTGACATGATTTCTCGGAAACCATTGAACGGGGTCCCCCCCCGGAAGCTCCCTACCTGTTGGCTGTGAAGCCGATTTTCCCGTTCCAGCTCCTCAATCTCCTCCTGAGCAAGGCAATACCAGGCGTCAGCGTAAAACCCATACGCATGAGTGGCGCACTCGATACAAAGAGACCCACCGGCCCACCCACCCACCTGCAGCGCGAGAATGTGGCGCTGTGACTGTGCCAGTTCCTCCTCTCTCTGCGCCTGCTGCCGGGCCAGAAGCTGCAAGAAATGGAAAATGCTCACTTTTCATCGTTAACATCCCTCGGCGGCCGCGGTGAGGAGAAAGACGAAACATGCCTAACTTGCTCTCGCATTCGCGAGTGCTCTAACAAGTTCCCTCACTGCGCCAAGCGTGCTACTCACTGAACTTTAAGGCGGAGGGGGACAAGAATATTACCAAGATCTGTTGCTCCGCTGCTGCCACGCTCGGACCTTGGGGATCCTGTTTCACATAATCTAAGAGACGAATTTGGTGAAAAGAGAGACTTAGATGAGGTGGGTCGCATCACCGGGCCCCCAGAAAGATGGAAATAGCTAAAAGGCACATCAAACAGAGCCACTAGACCAAACAGCGGCACGTTTCTGACTACCTGCGCCGCCGTTGCTGCCGTCGGTGAGCTGAAACATTATGTGAAAAGAAAAGCAAATCGACCATGTGAGGAAAATGCGGCAGTGACCCAAAAAAGAATCTAGTAAAAGGTTGCAGCAGTCTGCCAAGTCCAAGATAGAAGAAAAGTTGTAGCGGGCTATGGATTCAAAGGAATTTAATTCTTTTGTTTGCAGATCCGAGACCAACGACCTGACGCCCCAAGGCAGTTAAGGTATACAGAGCGCGAGAAAAGAAAGATAAGGATCCTACCATACTTGGGCTTGGTTATTACTATCGGTCGGCCCATTTGATAAAAAATTAAGAGATGGATGCCATCAGAGTCAATTTCATCCGATATGGGCAAGGATTAACCCTCATCTTTGAAGAAAAAGAGAGCGAGAAGGTGGAAAACACGCAACGGAACCCATGGAAAAGGCGCAGGGCTGGGCATGATAGGGACGTAACCTAATCAACCAGGACAAATCTCCTCCTAAAAGCAGGTAGAGATCATCTAGCAAACTCTACAGGACGTAAACGCATCATCACCTGGCCAAGGATCTGAGGAGATTCAAGAACGACAATTCATGTTGAAAAAAGATGGATAATTTAGGACGAAATCAAAGCAGATGGGGGGAGGAGGGGGGGGGACCAAGCCACAGAGTCATCATCATCCCCCATCTGTGGAGACAAAGAGCAGATGGGTGTTTGTTGAGCGCTCAAAGAAGTTCCAATCAGACGGAGGGAAACAGAAGAGATACTTAAAATGGACTTGTGGCGTCCTATTTTGCAAATGTAGCATTGAAGAGTGTTCAGAGGATCAATGTTGCAGTTTATAATATAAAATTACCGTGGATCTAAGAACAAGTTGATATGGAGGAAAAACTTACCCGTTGTCTCTGTTCTAAAAGACGGGAGAGATTTCTGTTCTCTTCGTTGAGCTTTACCATCTCCTTTTCCTTCTCTTCCATCATGCGATCAGAAATGTCACAAAAGGTATCGTGCTCCTCCTGCAGCAGCACACCCAAAAAATGTAACCCGTCAGAGATGTCATGTCGAATCAGCATTTTGGATGAAAGGAACATTTTCAGGTCACCTTCAATCTCTTATGCTCCAGCCTAAGTTCTTCCAGCTGCTTCTGCAGATCGTCCCCATTATATGTACTAGCTTGGGCCTCCAGGGCGCGATATCTCACTGCCATATGTCACTCCACTGATTTAGCAGGAACAGGAACCTTTAACTTCAAAAGAAAACGAACCAATCACTTGAAATAAGATGCCCGCAATGGATTATTACAGCTCCAAGTTTCTTCCTGATCTTCAAGGTTCTTCCGCCACAATTCTTTGTCTGATTGATATTGAGTCCTAAAGGAATCGAGCTTCAGAGAGATGCTCTTGATTCGTTGCTGTGCTTCAGCTAGAGCTGCATCCCTGAAGTAGAAATGGAATGTAGAGTTAAAACCCATAAATTTGCATCTTTCAACTCGTAGAAATAGTTGATGCCAGAAGACAGCGGGAGAGAGGGGGGGGGTGTTACCCTTCTGGAAAACCAAGATGGATACGACAACAGAAGGAAAAGTACTCCACAAACAGAAAAATAGAGAGGAACATCACCATAAGGGCCACGATGCCCAACTTTGGAGAGCAGCCTTCACTAGGCATAATCCTGATTTAAATATTAAATGCAGACGCCAGATTGATGAAAAATATGTTGGCAAGTATTTTACAGAAAAAAATAGCGGATACCAATGCAAATCAGTCATTTCGGATTGTGTTGGATGTGCATGCTCTCCCATTCTGATTTCCATAGGGGACAAACTAATGCCCTCGAAATTCAAGACAGAGGAAGGAGAACAGAGAGAGAGAGAGAGAGAGAGATGGAACTTGGTGTAGCCATACGTCTCACGTCGGGACAGTCCCTGCAACCATACCAGGTCTCCCAGATTAGTAGGACCCGGCAGGTTTTCCAAACGAACGAACCAGACATGTGGGACCTTCGACCAAGTTTGAAAGAAAAGCCCAATACTTGATCCAGAAATATTTACTAACGCCAGCAGTAGCAGTCTAATGTTAAAATATTTCAGTGCATGACAAAAAATCCAAGACAAATAATAATGACCAAAACCAAATATGCATCGGGTAGACTAGGTTAGACCTTGCTGCAATTTCATTATCATGTTTAGCCAAAGCAACTTGAAGATCACGAAGCGCCTTGTCCCTTTCAGCCAAAGCCATTGCAGCTTCTCTCTCAGCTTCCTAAAGAAAAAATAAAAAAAATTAAAAAGTTAATTTCCGTAAAAAAATTATCGTGGATAATAATTGTTCGAAGCAGGAAAACTTGTACTTTGACTGCTTCCTCGTGGGCCCTTATCAATTCATTGTCCCTAGCTGCAGATATCTCAGATTCCTTCTTCTGGAGAAGTGCATGTGCACGCACTTTATAAGATGAGAATTCACTTTCTAGGCGACTGAACTGCATGACACCACAAAATTAATTGGCCCCCGCACAGATATCTGTTCACGTTATAGAAACTAAATGGCTGATGCAGCTATCTTTCATGAGCATATTAAAAAAATTTAAAATATTAAAAAAATGCGCAAGAAAGAATGGGCATAAAAATTCCCATATGCCAACAAACATATGGCCATTTATAGTAAATGCCTACATAAAGAGAACTTTTATGCGCATTCAGTAAGAGCACCAAACGATGTTATTCTGTAATGACAAGGACAGTTGGATGATGATCTCATTCACCAACGACCTGCTTAAAACCAGATGAGTAAAAGCTCCTTCTAAATGCGTTTTCGTTGGTAAGAATACATGCGCAACTTTATAGACTGGGTGTCGGCTAACGAAACCATTCAATCAGTCAAGCTCGATTTTGAAGCCTGAAGCTCTCTATAAACCCTCCAAACTGACCGCAGTATGCCAGTCTCACTGTACTAATAATATAGAATGATATTTCTCGATATCGACAATGTTCGGCTTCATGATGATAGCATCCTCATTTGAAATCTAAACAGAGGTATGACTTCAGGATGGTCGTGTTTGATAAAGCTCAGATTCTTTTCTTCAAAAGAACATAATTAAAATAATATTGTTAATAAGTAAAAGGTTTCTGGTACGTGCTTCCCTATTGAAACTCGAGATAATAAATTTATGGCAAACACTCAATTGATGTGGCGACTGAAAAAAAACCTCTTCTTTAGCAGCTGTGAGGTCGGCCTCACGTGAAGTCAGCATCTGGTTTTGCAAGGACAATTCTAACTCCAGTTGGGCTGTACACGATCATAGCATGAAAAAAAATTAGAAAAACAATTTTCGCCAGGTAAATAATCAAAAATTTGTCGAAGTTATTTGTAGACGAGAAAATACATTTCGATTTTGCCGCTTCAATTTCAAAAGAAAGACGGGCGCTCTCAGATGCCTCCACCTTACTCCTAAGGGCCTGACAGGTTGCCTCCCAACTCTCTCTTTCTTTTTCCTGAAAGAAGGCATAAATTTCGCATTAATTTAGGGGATATCCATCAGCATATATCCCTCTGAAAAATTGAAAAGCTTCGTTTTCATAAAAACTGGAAGGTTGTAGATCTCTGGAAAAAGATGGCGCTGAAACCACAGCAGGCGCAAAGAGAAAAAAATCTCACAAAAAAGTATGTCTTCAGAAATCTGTGGAGACGGTTATACATAAAAACAGAAATACGACTGGGCTTATATTCCATACTTCATTCCTTGATAAAACGGTGTGCACAGGCAGAGAATATGCAACTTTTTTGGTATGTAGGATGCATTTGACTTTAGAATTTTCAAGCAAAAATAAACTATGGCCCCATTTTTCACACAAAAGGAAATCCTGATGAAAAACTGATCATGTAAAAAATATGAACGACATGCAACTAAAGACATGTTGTAATTCAGAATGGTTAGATACGGAATGGAATATATCATGGAGAATGGAATATATCAACATAAAGATTCTACAGCCTTGCAGGTGTATATATTTGAGAATTCCCACGTTCTGCAACAAGTCTTTACCTAGAACAATAAAAAAGAGATGCAGATATGGACAGGCAGAATAATTCAGCATAAGAGTATTTGGCCCAGGCAAATATTGTGAAACATCAAGCTCCGCTCCAACTAACAAAAAAACAAAACCTATGAAAATAATTATGAGCCCTCTTTTTTATTGTGAATCCTATATGGATAATAAGTAAATATTTAATTAGAAAGTTGAGCTAATCCATGTGCGACTTTTGGACTTCATCGGCCAGACATTAGAGAGTTGGTGCATGCAACCGAAGATTAACCGTCAATTCTAAAATCATCTTGGTATTATTGGGCTTCAAATCAAAACTGTTTGGCCAGGGAGTGAAGTGGATCTGCTTCTGTAGTCACAAACTTCTTTTAGTAACAAATATGCAAACATTCTTAACAGATACCCTCATGTATAAGCCAACTTTTGGGCCTGTTAGGAGACGATATCTGAACCCATAAACCATATAGGTCTTGATAAATATGCTTTATCCTAATAAGTTGACTGCCTTTAATCAAAAGTGCTTTAAAACACATATTGCATGGCACAAGGATTAAAAAAACCCATAAGAACAGAAAAAAAATAAAAAGCCATACATGATCATTTTTCAAATGATTTAACTCCTTTTTTGCAGCCTCCACAGCAGCTCCAAGACGTGCCATCTCACCCGTTGAAGCAGCATCAAGTTCTGCAATTCTAGAATCTTTCTCAATAATCAGCACCTACAAAAAAGGTAGATTGAGGTACACAGATCAGGACAGGACCAGCTCCAAGAATTAGTTAGAATATGAATGTAACAGGCCCACCACCATTGAGTGTTAGTGAGTGATTTAGAATATAGACTAACCTCTTCATACATAACTACGTATCATGGAGTAGTGCCCACTCCCCTCTATGCATAAACAAATGAGGATGGGAGCCATCTATAACCCTATGATTTTGCTTCAGTTCTAACACCAGCAACTTCAAAAATTAATTTGACGGCCATATTCATTTTCCAGATGATGCTCGCATAAGATATTTTTCCCAAGCCTCAAGATACTCTAGCGAGCACGCTAAGCAAAGAAATGGAAAATTTAGATCATTGACGACCGAGATATGTGTCTGCTTTACCTTCTTCACCATTTAAATTTTTTCTTTATCTTCCCCACAGAGAGTAACGGATGAGATTTTCTATCTTTTTCCCTTAAAAGGCCAGTGCAAATAGCTGCTTGGTGTCAACGTCATCTCTTCCATAGGAGGGAATAGATTTTCATTGGCGTTGAAATTGAATCATTTGTATCCTTGTTAAACGTCCCTAGTTTCAAGCAGTAACTTAGCCCCCTTCAAATCGGATGGGCCAAGGTCAAGCTAAATCCAAATCAAAAGATTTTTTAATGCCAACATGACACACGGAAACTTTCATGATCAATACGAGAAAAATAAAAACTTTTAAGCTTGTAAAGGAAATCACTACATTTCCAGCCCATTCAACTGATGGAACAGTATCGAAATCAAACTATATGAGAAAGTGTGTACCTGGAGAGAAGCAATAGTCTCAGATGCGTTACTTCTGTCAGATAATGCATCCGCAAGTTGTGCTTGCATACTTTCTACTATCTGATAAGGCAGTAAATATGATGAAAGAGTCAATAGACTTTAGAAAGGAAAACAATCAAGAAAAGTATTTATTCAGAAAAAAAGGATGATTATAACAACTGAATGTTTGTCAAATCATACATAATACCTTGTGGTGTTTAGAAGATAGATCAACAATTGAGGCTTCTTTCTTTTCCTCTGCAGCTTGAAGCAATTTTTGTGTATCTTCCAGCAACTGCAAGAAGAGAAAACTTAATGGGGAGAAACCAGGCTATTACCTCGAATATGAATATGACTGCAAGTGAAACCAAACCGTCTTCATCAAAGGTAGGCCCTCATCCTTCACTTTCAAAAGTCATCTACAGTGATCCACTCAATTTGACAGTGTAAGAGAAAACAATATTGCAACTCCTGAGAGATAACTCATGACACAAGATTCGTCAATCACAGCTCCAAGATCAAGTACATTTTGCACCAATGTGCAAATAGTTACTAGAAATAAAATGATATGCAGGTTCCCTTGGTTTTAGTTGTTGACTTGGCAAAATCTGATCCCCTCTCCTCTCATGGTTGGTTGGTTACTGAGTGCTTACTAAGTAGGATGTGGCAGAAGGCAGAAGGGTTTGGTAGAATTAAAAGGATCCCAGCCACATCCACAGGAGATAGGAAGTGACCCTCAACCCAGACCCCGATAGTCAACTGCTTAACTGTTGAAACCCTCAAAATGAACCTTTCGTATTAGCTGTTGTCCCCACAGCAGCTACTGTCTACAGAGCACTCTTCCATTACTGAGGGTTTTCACTTCCCAGAGCTAATGTGCCCATTTACGCTAAGAATATAACCGTTCCAGAGTAGAGTTCCTTTCTCCTTGGTGTCACTTTTAAGTCAAGAAGAAACTTATTATGATGCTGTGTAAAAGATAAATCAAATCTAGAATGCAGAAAGGTAGGAATAAAGGGAAAAGATATCCGGAAAACAAAGATTTTGGTTCCCATTTTATACATCGACCTCCCCCAATCTGCTGTATTAGTTCACTACCTTAACATGATAACTTTGACGTAGAAAAATACATCACATTGGAAGGAACTGATTAGAGAATATTGATCCTCACAGGACAAGTGAAAGAATGGAAGTACTAAAAAGACAGGACTTCCTTTGGTAACAATGCAACGCAAAAACAAGAAAAACACGTACACTTCCTCTCCTCCTTTGTACAGTCAATAGAACGTTTCATTATTGATGTTCTGTTGATGTCATAATTTTACACAGGCTATTGGATTGATTAAAATGCCCTCACAGGAGAAGCTCTCAAATATCAACTACTGTCTATACAAAGGTATCATCCCTACTTTGGGAATCCAAAGTAACATAATCTTGTGGTCATATGTCAAATTGAGCGCCAGTTCACCGGGATATTATAAACTATTCTTGTTACCAAAATGTTGCTACATCACTTCTCATGACAAAAAGCCTCATCTCTTGTAAATCAAACATACTTTCTACTGAAGAGCTATGTCTGGTGCAAATATACCCATCTTCACACCCCATCTGGCCCACAGGATCACAAAAATGTTACGGTACCACATGCTGCAGTTTTATCTGAATATAAAATGTATGTTCCTACCTCACCATAATACCTCCATCTCCTCAGGGAAATCATCATATGCCTAAAGTGCGACATGCCCCAGTGGGTTTATAAGAATCCATTATCATGACCCACCCTCCTTTGAAAGCTTATTTAAATAATGTACTACTACAGTATAATATGTATATCACACCTGAGATGAGTGCAAAGTTCCAGTCAAGTTTGATGACACAGCATGATGATGGCCGATACACCATCCAGAATGTGATGGTATCACGGAAATTGTTTCCATGGAACACTCATCAGATTTGTTTTTCGTTGGAAAGTGGGTGGCATCAGGTGTTCATTAAATAATAAAAAGTGATATCATACAAATGATAATTTTTAATTCTAAAAGCACGGTAATCCAACTAAAAAACAAAGAAAAGTTGAGAAGTCTTATACGTAAGCATTACAATCATCATTAAGTAAAAAAATATAAAATTCCAGTAGCACCTGTTCTTTCTTTAAAAGTGACTGCTGCAACTCCTCCAAAGAATTATCCTTGGCTTCCAAGGCACGACACAGCTCATCCATATTTTCTCGGAGTCTGTAAAAGGTTCATACTGTTAGAACCAATGCAGAAACGAAAAGTCAAGTATCCATAAAATTATACTCTTTTTTTTTGTCGTAGCTTCGTTGAACATTAGGAGATGGAATGAGGTGAAGATTGGACATGAAGTAAAACTTTTCTTAGCATGCCAAAATAGCATGAAAAAAAGAATGGTGCTTATAGAAGAACAGATGAAAAAAATCCGGAACAAAAAAATTTAAAAAAATTGTTAATATATTGCAACAACGTGACTCTAACAAGATCAAACTGGAGCTTTCAGCAGTCATTTGGGAAACTGAATGGACATCCATGATAGAATCTATACAATAATTTCGTTTATGAGATTTACTCTGAGGCAGATTGCAGGGTTCTGTCTCATCTTTTAACTATCATCATGATCATTTGCCTTGTATTATAGGTCTTTATGCAAGTACTTTCCACCCAACACATTTAAAATGGAAGGTGGGCAGAAAAAGCCCATGACAGATAGGTTAATGCAACCTAGTTTATACATGCGGCACTTCAGACTGAATGTAGCATAATCCATCATCAGATTTGATGTTCACTTCATCTGATTAGAGACAGTCTCTGCTAACTTGAACTCCTGTCCAGGCTGGAAATTGGAAAAACTCGAGTTAAGCTTAACTTTACAAATGTGATACAGTCGAGTCAAAAAGACATGATGTGATAAATCTTCGTTTCAGGCGTCTTAACCGTGCCCATGAATTAGTTGAACGTCTTCAGATTCGTTTTGAGGCTTCCCTTGCTGGGAGTTTAACTGAAAATTAAATCATGGACGAATAGACGGAGAAGAAGAAAATGAAAGGAGACGAGGATTATTAAGCATGGAATAAATGTCATATGAAAAATTGATTTAAGTAAGCATATATATCTTATACCTGCTAAATTTGTAAGTGTTGCTATTTAAATAAAATCTATTGGCTCTAAAATATGATAAAGTACAAGCCTGATAGCAGGCATGCGAACAACATACAAAGTTGACACTATTTCTAAGATATGCAACCTCCGCAGGCACGATCCAGATGATGGCCAGATATCAATGGTTTGCAACAATCCCTCACACCAATGGTGGCTTGATAATCCAAACTTTGAGTCTCTTAACCTTGGTCATATCTGTATCTCACCCTACTCGAAGATGAACTCTGTATCAGAGATTTTTTTTTCTTAGTTTTGAAATTGACACCACCCACTTTCACCAGTGAAGATATTAAAGGTTCATTGGGAAAAATGCGTTCTTCAGAGTTAATTTCTGTGGGTCAGTTTTCTAGTTGGACAGTTTCCCAGTTTGTTAGTTTCCTAGTTGGACAGTTTCTTAAACCAATGTAGTAACCTCTTTTTGTGGTCAGGGTAATTGTACATAAATAGCAATTGTTCTATGATTTGAGACGAATACGATATTTTTCCTGACTGTTTATCCATGTATAGTTTATGTCAGCTCAATTTGCAAAAGGTCATATTTAATTTAACAAGAAAATAAGGTTAAAGATATATTTACTTGTTATTAGATGTCCTCAGTTGCTGCTTTTCAAACTCCGTCGACCTTAGAGCTTCATTGGCTTGCTGAAGAGTGCGCTCTAATTCCTGCTGTGCTAATGACTGTTGTGCAGCTGCTTGTTCAGCCTTCTCTTTGACCTCATGAAGATGCGCTTCAAGGTCATCTTTTTCCTGAGTAAATAGTATCCTCATTTTTATCGAAATATGGTATGAGTCAAACCAAAAATCGGATAAAAATGAATGAAAAAAATACGCACCAAGACATAGGGCAGATAATTATGAAAGAATCCAAGTAAAAGCAGAGTCGTAAGACAAAAGCTCTCATAAGAGCCATGACAGTTGCAATGCGACTATACAAAAAGGATTAACTCTAGTCTAACCGTGCATAGCACAGATGATAACTGAGACTCGGATCTGGTTTGATGTTCGGAATTATGAAACATTGGAAAGCCTCTATATGCAGCATTCTGTAAGAACATTTTAATTGGTACAACCTATTTTTCGACTATCTTTCATCAAATTCAGCATCATATGACTTCGCACCACACATAAAAGTATTCATTTTAAATTTTAATTCCACTGTCACACTGTTTTCTCCTCCTGATCTTCGAACATGATAGCATCCAATACTCTCACACGAAAAAAAAACTCATCACTCTCCGGACAAATCATTGACAAACAGAACCATTACGTCAAATAACAACTCTTTGATACAATCTTATTGACAACTGTCTAACCCAAATTCAATACAAAACAGACATCGCAATTAAAGTTAACAAGTTGCACAGATATCCACCGCACCTTTTGTATCTCTTGAATCTTTTGCTTTGCACGTTTGTGAAGCCTTCCAAACTTGGAATCAAGATCCGTATACTTGTCATCACGCACTTTAATTTCCTGTTCCATCTTCTGTTGAGCTACATAATAAATGGAAAAAATGATGAACTAGGCAATATTAAAGACAAGAAAAAATTTAGACGATCGCAGGAAAAGGAATAATAAAAGGCTGATCCATCGCACCAGCAGACTGAAAATCACCAACAGAAATAATAAGCTTAAAAATCTTCAGTATGTTCCAAGTAAGATACAGTTTTGTAACTTCTAACGTAGAAAAGGCTAAAGTTGAATGCCACCCAGGAAATGTTGAAAACAGATTGATCAATAATTTGGCACCATGGTACGTGATATTCTATAACATACTTTCATCTTTACGTAAATCTAGGTTACACTATTATCATCATGCATAAGTTTACACTATTATTCTGATAAATCATGGTCCACCTAATATACAGGTAAGGGATTTGAACTAGCATTCTTCAGGGTTAGAGTCACCATTTGAGATGGCGTCAGTGGAACCAGAGTTATCAGGAATAAAGCAACAACTGACATGTGTAGAGAATAAAGACATTGCTTTTCCAGAACCAGGGAAGGAAAAATGCGTCCAAAAGATGATTAGGGAGGATACTGATGATTGGACCCACAGTGTCGATCAAAGGCCACTCTATTTGAAGTGGAACATAATGGTAAGACCGTTAGCATACAGAAGTTGAGGGAAACAAAAGAAAATGATACTTCAGTAAAAGTTCATTGTGAAACAAATCAAAAGTAGATACTAAGGAAAAAAGAAGCAGAGTCAAAGAGAAATGCTGCCCAGAACCATAAGAAGATAGTAAAGATAGGCCAACTTAATGATTATAACTGCCTAGCTAGATAATTGACTCTTTTCTTTTTCTTCTGCCTTCAGAACAAGTTTTTTATTTTGCATAAAAGAATTCTGCCCCTATGATAATGTGCACTATGTTGAACAAGGGAAATATGGAAGTCTTGTTTTCAGTAGGTAGTCTCCACTTGGCACATGCTACAGATCCCACGGATTCAAATTATTACTTTGATGAATGATATAAGTGGATATGATTATGATTAGAACAATAGGAGATATAAAATGCACCGAAAAATTATGAGGGTACGTTGAGCATGACATCAATAGTGTGACAAGACACAGTGCTATTAAACTTTTTGATGAAGCCCGCTACAAAACATAGGAAGAAAGACTAGCTTTTTAAAACAAGAAAAACAAGAGGTGAAAAAATGGGAATAGAAATTTAATCATCATACAACAGTCAGGCGCATCCACTCTCTTCGATAGTGGCCTCATCTTTTGTGACACTAACCACGACGCTTCAGTTTAAAAGTATATGTCCGAGTAAGAGACAAGGAAAGAGAGGATTGGCTCTCAGAGTTGATTTTGAGAAAGCTTGTAAGAGTTAAACTTTTCAGGTGATTCATATGATGGAACTTAATATTTCAAGGGTTGGATGCACTCACTATTGACACGAACTCCACCAAATGTTGCGAGGCCACTGCAGTAACAAAGAAATTTTTCATATGTAGACTCTATGCCTGATCCTTTCTTAAAAAGTCAGAAAAAACTCTGTCTATAATTCTATGATTCCCAACAATCATCTACAAGACCAGAAAGCCAAAAACCCTAAAAGCCCACCAAGAAAATGTCTAGGGATCATTCAGACCTGACCTTTGCACCACCATCATAAGTAGTTGGACAGATTGGATGACTACCTCCTGTGGGAATTTTAGAATCTGAGAACAGCCTATATCAGCAGAAAATGCAGATTTCTGGGCAATGTCTCAAACGAGACAGCAAATAATCATATCTCTGTTGCAGCAAAGGGTTTCGCTTCTCTGTTAAACCCTCCTATTCCTCGGGAATTATCGCATATCCTTTGGACAGTGACAAAAAGGTTTAGATGTGAGCAGGAGTTAATCTTTTTTCAGCCAGTGGAACAAATTTTCGTTTAAAACAGGAATTATTCAGAAACAAGAAGGTGTGTTTCGGCGCTTAAATTCTAGATCCATAAAGATTGATAGACTGGTTCACAGAATCCCAACTTAGGAAACCAGTGTGTGTTTTATAAGGAATAAATAGGCTTGAAGAAAGGACGATTGTTCCTAGGACCCAAAACTGGAAAGTAAGACGGAAGTGGATGTGAGCAGCGGCTCATTCTGCCTTCAAATGGGATTCATACGTGGCATTCCGGGGCCCGATAGGAAGGCACCTAAACAGAAGAAACAGAGAATTTGCTCACTGAAGGTTACATGGGTTGAGAATTTGGATAGGAAGATTCGTTAATGTTGTCCTGGGAAAACTGCAGTCTCGGTCAATCCCCAACGCAGTTTCCCCTCCGAAGTGTTATGCCAGCTCTAGGGAATTGTTTCGAATTACAGAAGACAACATAGTTCCCAGTACAAAAGAAAAATACAAGGGTAGAAAAAGCCAACCTTCCACAAGCTGGGCGGCGAGATCCTCGGCCCGCGCATCCAGCTCTGAGTACAGGACTCTCAGATTCGCCAGGGCATCCTCAGCGGCTTTCTGGGTCTCCCTTCTCTCCTGGATCTCTACACTCAGGGACCTCATTTCCTCCCGAAGCCGTGGCAGATCTTCTGAAGTTGAATCTCCTGTCTGCTCGCCCATTCCCTGACCAATTCCGATGCCAATTCTGTTCTCATTCAATTCTATAAACCGGGCCTTCAGGTATTCTTTCTGGAAGGTGAGTTCTGCCACCATCTGGACGATCTCATCATCAGCATCTTCGCTGCCGGCTCGAATCTCGCTCTCCATCTTCGCTCCGAGCAGCTACGCAGCGCCCGGCCGGGGGTCGAGGATGCACCACCGCGATGTCCACGGTGGCAGCATCAAGCGGCGCCGCCGGTAGTGACACGGGATCGGATCTCGCCCATCTACGGAGTGTAGGTCGAGCAACGCATATGCTGTTTTCATACTCTGTTCAAGAAGGCGTTTCATACCGGTGGAAATTGTAAGTCGCTAATTTTCTATAAAATATGAATCATTTCATAATCGACCATCATTATTATTATTAAAAGTCATCAGTAATCTATTTTCATCTTTTTTTTGTTCAAGAGTAAATAAAATATCAGTAATTCTATTAAAAAATACTCTGTAAAAAAATTGAGAATTCATCATTAGTTCATCACGGCCGTCTCACAAAAGTATATTACAGTTTTATACTGTGACTTTTAAAAAAAAAATTTCATTAAATCAGTCTGTAACTTAATAGATAACATCTCTCCCTCAGTCTCCCCTACCCATCAAGTCCTTACATCAATGGAACTACCCCAGTTACTTGGCATGTAATTGATTTAATAATTGTTTATAGTTTTTTTAGCACACCTGTAAATCATTATTTTAAATCTAGATAAAAACTAATTTCTTACAGATTACGTAAATGCTATTTTATTTATTTTTATTTTTAACTTAGTTGTGACCAGTTCTTATTTTAATGATGTAAGATACGGGAAATTAGATGGTACTCATTAAGTCAAATGTTTATTTCTGTCAAGGTACAAAAAATGTCTATTTTGAAAGTAGATGGCATATGCATTAAATGAATACCATTAAACTTTTGTGTTGACACTAATAGAGTAAAAGTTAAATGAAAAAGATATTCCTACATAGTATTTTCTTCAGTACTATAGTTTTATATTTAAGTGGAATGTTATGGTTGCTACCACCTTGTAATAGGTTACCAATTGAGTTTCTTTATCTACATTAACTAGTAATGATTGAAGTCATTCTAGTTATGAGCCATATTTCATATTGTACAAAGTCATTCTAAGAGATTTTTGCAAGTAACCCAACATCTAGTTCCTGGTTTTTTAGCAATTTTGTTTTCCATGTTTTGACAATCATTACTCATGTTTATCATGTGCCAATTTACTTGTAGTAAAGTAAAATTTCTAACTAATTAATAATAGAATCAAATTTTGCAAAGAGATTAGATATTACACATCATACTTGTAGATTAATAGTGCACATACTAGTTTGCACAATAATAGTTGTAGAAGATGCTGAACTCAAGTACAAATATATTTCATGTTTATGCACACAAAATCATTGCTGGGCACTGTTACTAAGCTACAAGTATATTATAAATCCAATCACAAACCAATGTGCTTAGCTTGGTTTGTAACCTACCTTGATTTCATTCAAACTCATGTTTTTCAATTGTTTAGCTAGCATCTCTCTTTGATCACCTTAGTGCCTCTAAATTGTGAAGATAACCTTTCTTAATACAACTCATTGATAAGCATATGTGAACCTCAACTCATTGGGGCTTTCCTTTTCCTCTTTTTTAACCTAGGGCAAAGTCCACTTATTGTGGGCTAAGCTTTGGAACATCCAAATGTCATTTGTAATAGCAGATAATTATTTGCTTCATAATCATTTGTAGAAATTGTCAGCAAAATTCATGAGATAGTAGAGGGGTCAGAGATGATCATTTAAGATTGATTATTCATTAGAGAGATAACAAATGTATAGAGAAATGATTGTTCAAAAGTGTCCCCTATTGTCTCCCATCTCTTAACATTTGAATCTTAAAATTAGTTATGAATCTGAATGATTAGAAAACTTATGAGACATGGGCTATAAGGGTTTTAAAATATCAGTGTAAATATCTTGGGCATATTGGATGAATCCAATAAATTTTTTGTTTCATTGAAATAGAATAGATAAGACATTTGAATAAAAGAATAACTATTGAAATTAAAGCTTATCCAAATCATCTCAAATAAATCAATAATGTCAAATAGACTCATGAAACATGATCTCAAAATGTAATATTATCACTTAAAAAGAGACGTGATATTTTAAAATATTTATGAAATAATAATCATTAGTATTGTGAATATCTTTACTAGTAGTAAAATAATTCAAATTAAAGTACTAAAGATGATATAAAAATGCGTAAAAAATTTTTTTAGCATCATGAATATGTAATACTTATATTTTACTTCAAAAAATTTCATTATCTTTCATGTGTTAACCATTACTTTCTCACAATGGCAATTTTTATTAATATTATTAATTTTCAAGAAAATATTTTCAGTTGCATTTCAATGTTATGAGACAGATGAATTTCTTGCATTCCTATTTAGATATTTTAATTCGCATTATGATTATTTTAGTATGGCTGAAAAATGTTTCTTGACACTTTCATGTACCACTTGAATATGATATGCCATCATATTTGCTTCAATTCCTATTTGAGGTTATTTTGATAAGTACACTAAATCTAAAATAATATTTGAATAAAAATAGTCGACGATGGAAAATAAAAATTGATTAGTATAAAAATTTACTATTTAGTTGTATACAAACTTAGCTGGGATTAGGAGATAAATCAACAAATCAAAATATTGAGTATTATTTTTTATCATGCAAGCTTGACTATGATTTGAGATGACTAGTAATACACAAAAGTCAAATATATTTTAAATTTTACACTAAAATGTGAGGAAAAATTTGAAGCTCAATTTGATGTGATTGACTCTAGTATACCATGTGAATGAATTATTTTAAAAAATAATTTATCTTTAATTTAATGAAATCTGTCTTTTTTACATTTGTCTATATCATTTTCCTTTTTACATGTAACGAAATGTGTTATATATGAAAAATGATCAACGATAATATAAATAAAGTCTCCTCTCTAAGATTAGAGTACTTGAAAAATGAACTCATAGTAGTCTTGAAATTAATAATGGAATGTACAATCTTGATTTTTAACATTGCCTTTTGTTCACTAGACAAATACATTATCTTTGTATTTCCATCTTAAAAAGAAATATCTTTATTGTCAACTGAGCAATGGAGAAAGGGAAGAAACTCCTGATTGGCATCCTTTAAAGGTAGCGAGTACATAAATGACTGGACTGCTTGTCATTCTTAGGGCAATTTTTAACTTAACTCTTCTGGCCAAAGGTTCATGTCACTGGTAGTGAGCGCCTGTGCATTGCGATGCAAATTGCAGCTACCTATATAGTATGCTAGTCAAAAAAGAGGGGGAGGGAAATCCTTTCTTATTGACATAAAATAAGAATTGTGCATCCATAAATTGATAGGGTTTTAGATTTTGAGAGTGCATGCTAGAAATGAGAAAGGGTGAATCTAGTGGGGCAGGGACTATGCTAACTAGGTCAATCATTTTGATAAGAATCGCCCACGAGGGGGAAGTCACACTTGGTGTCACCCAAACTAGGCATGGATGCCCTCATGCTTCATAAAATGATAGAGTATCTTGCTATCATAGATGTCTATGGTTGAGATGCCATCAATCTCTCCTAGAGGCTTCAATTGACAAAGTCCATTCATGTGGATCATGCATCTTGTTATTGGCTAGATTAGCTGCCCATTAAGATCCAACTCATTGCAATAACTCCAATATGTAACATAGCGGCCTTGAGATAGAAGGTGATGTGGGATGAGATGGAAAATGTCTGAACTAACCCTATACAAGTAATCTAATTGGCTTGCACATGATACACACGTCTAAAAAGTTGATTAAGCTAAAGTTGAAGCTGGACTCCAATTGTGCGTAGTTGACCAGAGTTGACCATTTACCAACTAATTGATTGGTCTGACTAGGGGGGGCGAGGCCAATTCCGAGTTGGACCGGCTGGACCCAATGGGCCCGATCTCGTTCAGCTGGGAAGCCCACTGGTTCGGACCAGATGGTCAGAACTGGCTTGGACCAGTGGGTCCGGAATAACTCGGACCGGTGAGGCGGCCTGGCACGGAGCAGGCGGTCCGGGATGGTTTGGACGGGACGGTAACGGGCCCGTTTGGGCCTGTCGGACCCAGATTCACGAGTGATTTAGCCCTAACCGGTAAGATGAGAACTGGAGCTCGTCTAGAAAGGGGGGATTGGGCGGCGGTGGAGCGGCCGGAGGGGCGAAGGAACGGCGGCAGCGATCGATGGCGGTGGACGAGGAGGGACTTCGACGGACGACGGTCGATGACGGCGGATGGTGGCCGGAGAAATGAAGGTGACGGGGGAAGCGGCGGAGGGAATAGGCGACGGTGCTGGACGGTGGATGGAGGACGGTGGACGATGGGCGGTGGGCTGAGGACGGTGATTGGTTGTTAGCAGGCGGTGGAGGCTGTGGCGGCTGGCGGTGGCTGATGGTCGGCGAGGAAGGCGGATGGAGGCGGTGGAAAAAGGCTTCAGCGGCGGTCTGAGATCGGTGGTGTCCTCGCGGCCTATACTTGCCGATAATGTAGAGGGTGGTCCATTTCTTCGATTACAATCAGAGGGCGTCCCGACGACTAACAGAATGAGCAGAGCGGCCTGGCCGCCGCGGGTGTGAGGAGACCCCTTCCCTCCGTGATTTCATAAGCAGCTGCGACCGCTGTCGGGATTTTTTTCGGTTGTTAGCCGTAAACCCCAAATCCAGCAGAGTGAATATTCGGAATTGCCGAGGGGTCGCGGCGCGCCGACGACGATCGCCTGCTTGCATGATGCCCACCCACTTTCTTCGCGGGCAGGCTGCCTGTCGCCACTGTCGCCACTGTCGCCAGAGGAGGAGCCAGACACTATCCATCCTGGATGTCCTCTGCCTCGCGGCGATCGCAAGTCACAGTCAGACAGGTCTTTCGAAGCATGGCAAGCACTCAGCTCCAGCGCATGGACTAATAAGCGACATCCACCGCCCCTAGTGCAACAAAGGGATGGCGCCGGGGGATCAGAGAAACAGAGACAAGGGCGGCAGGTTTTGGGGGGGGGCGGGGGCGGGCGGCTTATTCTATCTCGTCTCGCTTTCTCCTCTCTTCCCGCCTCGGAATGTGGGATATAGCCAGAGGATCCATGTTTCTCAGCCGTCGTCGCCTGTGATCTGGTCAAGCACGAGGACCAGTCCCATCGAGAAGGCGGCATCGAACCCCGGAGCCAGCCGCAGGCAGAACACGTCCCTACCGAGAACCACGCCGTCGGACACCGCATCTGCCGCCGCCGAAGCTGAAGGCACCACTTTCCGCCTGATCGCCGCCACCACCGCGGCGCTGCCTTCCCCGGCTTCCCCCAGCGTCCTACCCCCGTCAGAGTGGGCGCAGTAGACTGTGCAGCACCTCTCGGAGAAGGAGCCTTCCACTCGGTACTCGCGGAGTCCCGTTCCTCCGATTCCGTACACCTCCACGAAGATCCCGGCGGAGTTCCCGACGATGGAGTGCCTTCTGGCGCTGAAGAGGGGTTTCTGCCCGTCCACCTTCTCCCCCAGGAACCCCTCCCACCTCTGGTGCAGGCTCGGCCTCTGCATGATCGAACCAGAAGAATTTAAATCTCCGATTCGTCCTCGATCCGGAATTAATTTCTCAGACGGCAGAAGAACATATGGCGGAGCCCGGAAACGCTAACCGCCGGCGCTGCCGATGAGGAAGATCCAAGAGAGCGAGCGAAATAGTAGAAACGGAAAAAGAGAAGACCCCGAAGGAGTCGGTAAGCAGCTCACCTTCCTGCGAACGGTGAGAATACAGTCGCCGCAGGGGCCCATAAGCACGACCTCGTCTCTCGCCGGAGGTCGCCTCCCCATGACGTGGTGAGAATCGTAGCCGTACGAGTCCACCCGAAATACAAGCTCCCCCATCTCCTCCCCCTCGCGTACTTTCCCCTCGCTCAGATCGCGATCCCCGACGTGTGGCCAACGGTGGTGCTCATAGACCGCGAATCCATCGCCTGGGAAGAAGAGGGACGTCTTCTGCACCGTCAGCTGCCTCTCCTCGGAAGCCCGGCAGAATCTTTCTCCCACGATCGGAGCCAAGGCATCGGATCGCCCTCTCGCCCTCTCACCATTTTCCCCGGCCATCACCCTCCTGTTAAGCTGGACAAGACCGAAAGCAGAGGGATGGATGGAGGGGGAGAGAGATCGAGGGAGGGATGGATGGAGGGGGAGAGAGATCGAGGGAGGGAAGGATAGAGAGAGAGAGAGAGAGAGAGAGAGAGAGAGAGAGAGAGAGAGAGAGCGCGCTCATGTGGATTGTATTCGTGGAGCCAGGAGGACGTCGACGAGGCATACTACTATCCTCTGATTTGTGACGCCTGGCAAATAGCCTCTACCAGCCATGTCGGCCCGCGACAGTGACATCGTTGAATCCAGAAGAAACCACCCAAGACATTACGCTTGGGGAGCGTGCGAGTTCCCTGCCCACCCCGTAACAGTGCGTGCTACAAGAAGTCGGCCATAGTGTTCGGGGAGTCCGGTGTGGTTTAGTTGCTTGATGAGTGAGAGGGCGGAAAATCAATCAATCAATCAATCATCAATAATCACAACACAGGTGCGGCGAGCAGTAGCGCATGCGTTGGGGCCAATGGAACGACCACGTTGGAGAAGAAACGCAATATGCGTTTGACGGGTGCGCGGAAGATCTTCATATCATCGTTGTTTACAACATAAGGCTAATTGGATTTGGACAAAATCATTATAGGCAAACGGAAGAACTTAGTTGGCAAGCGGATTGCTTTGTAGGCAGTAAGAAAATCATAATTCCCCCCAGAACCAGCACAACTAAAAAATCATGAATAAACAACAACTTTCGACAGCGCAGAGCAATGTGTACTTCATCTCGCGTGATGGTCGGGCCATAGCTTGGAGCAGGCGTGAGAGAGGGAGATGGAGCCGGTGCAGGAAAGGGGTAGAGCAATGAAGTACCACCATACGGTTGCTGCAAAGTCCTCGTTCTCGGCGGAAAAAAATAGGAATGAGCTTGTTCCGTTGCATGAGAAATTGATACAAAGTAGGAAAGTTTCTATCATTGTGCGAGAAAGCATCCAAAAAATCAATTGACGATATTATTCGCGGTGAAAGTGTTTGTGTTGTTTGACTTCAGACATCACATACCCTCCCAACGCTGGGCATCTGCAGCAACATCAAGATGCATTCATGCTGGTTTTTGGGAAGCAGATTTCCCAAAACCATGGATTTCCCTGTTCACCTGTAAAAACCACAAAGTGCTGACCTTTTGCCGTGATTAATGATGCAAGAAACTCTGAGTAGGCCCCTTTTCTTGCGCTCTATCTGGGCCTGGCCTTTTCATATCCCAGTGGGAAGGAACCCACTATTCTCCGTGTCCACGAAAGAAGAATTATGGTGAGCAGAATCTCTTCCAAATAGCTGACAGACAGATGGCGCCACAGGCTAAGATTCTCCTCCATATGAGGTGTCGAGGAGCGCGGTGCTTGTCGGTACTGTTGCAGAGCGAAAGCCAAAGCCAAAGCCAAAGCCAAATCCCTCGGAGCCCTTGAATTGATCTCTCTAATGCTGCCCCCCATACTTCCCTCAGGGCTGGGGGCTTCTCTATAGCATATGGAAAGGACAAATGCGGAGAAATCCGGGTGAAAAGGTGAAGGCTAGAACCTTTAGAGGTGAAGAAGTACAAAAGCCCTCTCTCCGCCCGACCCAATGCTCGATTTGCCGACCCACAGCCGACCGTTGCCCGATCTGCAGGTCCACCGCGAACCATCTTAACGATTCCCGCTTGATGTATGTATATGTATACGTGTTAATGATGCCGGCATGTGTAAGTATGTGTTTAGCGCAACGGAAAATGGTTTACAGCAACATTGATCTTCTAGAAGCAGACAACTCGTAGGAAGGACGAGGAAAAATATCATTATCATTCACAAAAGCTTGTTGCAGACCTGTCGTCTTGATGCTGTTCATGATGCCCAAAAGCCCACTTTCCAAGACGTCGACTCAACCAGCATAGAGGATAAGGAATTACGCAGGACCCTGCAGTTCCTTGCATGCGGCAAAGTTCGTGTGCTTCAGAAGGTGAATTATTCTCCTCCCGAATATCAGCGTATGAGATCTGCATTTATTCCAACTTGCCATAGAAGAGAAAATCTGGAGGCCGTTAATTGACATAAATAATTGAAAACGCTTTTTTTATATCACTTAACATATCATACCGCATAAGGTAGTTATGGTTACTAAACCCAGACAAAATCGGAAGCTCTGTTTACTCTAATCTAGGCTTCGGAGCATAAAAATATGTAAAAACGTAATGACCCTTAATGAGATCAAAGGCATCAGCTTCCAACAATGGTATCGCCGAAAGAAGGAACTCTCACAGAAGTCATATAGCATGACTAGTTAGGGGCTATATGACAGAATGCATCTACTTTATAGGAACCAATTAACATGCTCAAGAAGAATTCAGAAAGGCAAGCGACCTTGAAAACAACACACCAGATATGCATCAGGAACTTGAAAGAGTGGGAAAAGACATTGAAAGACGATGATGTAGTATAGGAGAATGTTGGCTTCATTCTCTCTAATTAAAGGAAATTAGACATCCAAGACAACGTCTGCATGACATAATATTTGTCCCTAGCGCAAAAAAAATCCTGATTAAAAGCATTATAGGTCAATGGGCAATTGAGTTTCTACAGCCACTCTATCCAAGAAAACATCATCTTTAACAGACGCCATGTTGTAGATAAATTGTTATTATAAATAAAAAAAGTTGATCATGGTGCGGAATAACATCAAATGATAATAAAGATTATCACCTTTATTAGCGACAAAAAGCTACCTATTAAAAAAATTTCAAATCTCCCTTTGGACTTACCTCTTCTAGAGGCCCCGTTGCCCAGTGCTGGGGATGGACTTCCATAGGCAATTCATCTCGACACAGAGTGACTGGATCTGGCCAATGTCCCTTTGTACAGCAGTCGACAACTCCGTCGGGTCCCCTGCCAAGGCAAACAAGTAGGATGTTGGGCACATGGCTCATCAAGGCCACGTCATGTCAGCTCAAATGGTAGTGGAGAAGATCGCATTAAATGCGGAGGAGAGAGAGAGAGAAGAGAGAGAGAAGGTGAGACGTTTGAAACGGCCCACGATGTGGACCGCTTCTCACACTTCTCAATGGCCCAGTAACGGGCAGGCCGAACCAGAAGGGAAATGGTTCAACTAAAACCGTTTCAGCTTCAAGGAGGAAACCGTTTGCACATTTCTTGAGGAGTCGCTGGCACATTTCCCGAGGTGGTTCTAAGAGATTATAAATAGAGGCCATCTCTTCTCATCTCATATGAAGCACCAGTAGTAACACTAGTGACCAGAGGGTACCAGAGGGTTGGGAGTGAGTTTCCAACATAGTGATCTCTACTTGTTGGTGAGGGACTAGTGAGTTTTTTGAGGGCCAAGATTAAAGGTCTGTATTTTGAGTTCTAGGGAGTGCTATTCTGTACTTCTTCTACATCTAGTGGAGCTTTTTCATCGCCGCCCGTGGACGTAGGAGGCCAACCTCCAAACCACGTAAATCTTTGTGTCTCTTGTTATGAGTTGTTCATTTTGTTTCTGTCTTCTAGCTTCCGTACTAAGTTCATATTGGGCTTTCATCTCTAACATAGGATGTGGACGATGAGGCGGAGGATGACACGCCAAATGAAAACTTAATAGCCTCGAGCCTTATGAGTCCCTCTTTGGTTCGGATTAACAATTTTTGGGTGCTCTTGTACAGCTCCGACAGCAGAGCGCCGCCACCTTCCCCTCCTTCCATGGCCACGGCCGCTCAAGGTCAACCCAATGGAGTGTGGGCGGGGACGATCGGTGAGGAGAGATTGCAAATGATTACAACACCAGGCATCTCCTTGAAAGCGAAGCAGTCAATAAGAAGCAAAATTAGCCATCTTCCTGTTAACAAGCTGAAACAAGCTGAACCTGATCAGGGCTGGTGAACTGTGATCCCCATCTTCCTGTTAACAGATGGAATTGGCCCAAAATTAGAGACTTAGCTGGACATTTTTTTTCTGCCCTTTGTCTGTTTATGGCACTAGTCAATTACTTGTTCTTTCTCTTATTCTGTGCTCTTTCTTCTTCTTCTTTTCCTTGTGTCCATGTCATAACCTTCATTAAAATTCTCCTGTTCTGTCATTTTTTCCATCTGAAATCAAATACACCAAATGGAATCAGCTGATTAGTGTCTAGAAGTTCAATATCCAGCTAGGATCAGTCTGATCACAACCCCTGCCCCATAAATCTGCCGTCAGATATTTCTTTTGCATAGTCCATCTGTCGTGCTCTGTGCCTAGCAATGAAGACATGAGTCTATGTGGGCATTGCCACCGGGATGATGATGAACACTGATGACTCACGTGTTATGGGATGCATGTGGCATAATTATGTGTTCTGCTCGTTGATGGGACTAGTTTAGAATTAAGATGATTTTTTGAGGATTTCGAGCAAGCTATCAATTAACGCATTTATAAATTAACCCCTCTTTAGCTCACCTAGAACACGAATTAGAAGGATGGATATCTTGGGGGCGTAATAAGCCCTTTTGACATCTCTTCGTCCGCAAAGCATTCTCTGTAGCGGCTCCTCTGTGCGTTGGGGGGGGACTCGAGCAACTGATGCAGGACTACGCGGGACGCTGTTCAGATCATTGTGGATTGGAGGGTCGTCCAAGTCGCTCCTAGTGGCTTCAGCGATTCACGATCACGTGCCTCGTGGATTCGACGTCCGACTCCCCGTTCTTTCCCCGACTTCCGCCGCGGGGCGCACACTGTAGTAGGACACGCACGTCCTCCACCAAAGTCCAGGCGTTCCTTCGCCGTCCCTCGAAAGTCCAACGGACCGTTTGGATTTCTTTCCGACTCCCGCTTCGCACAAGACCAAATCTCTCGCTGCTGAGTGCGGACCAGGCCTTCTACTGGAATCCAGTGCTGGAGCGTGGCAGCAGTGCGAAGGGCGACCGTCAGTCGCGATCCATCCCTTCGGCGACTGATTTCCGAGGCGAGGTACATGTCTACTCGGAAGGAAGAAGGGGGGGCGTCTAGGGTGGGTCGCAGAGATGGGTCTCACTGGGGAAACCTCCTACAACCCGAACCCCGGACGGCAACTTGGAGAGAAGGGCTGGAACCAAGCGCCGCGGCTTCAGTCTCCCAATTGCCACGACAGTGACCTCGAAGGAGCGGCGGCGCGAACTATTTCGCCGCCCTCGACGACCGATATATCTTGGCGCCTGATCACAACTGTCCCGAGGTGGACGTGTTCAGGATTTCTGGGTAATCCGATGATGCCCCGTCGCCCGATCCGATGCCCACTTCCCCGAGTTTCTCGCTTGAAGGCTATCGGTCGGTCGGTAGAGGACTCTCTCAAGCATCCTGTTCCCTTCACTCTCAAGCACACGAGGGAGGGGGGGAGGGAGGGACAGAGAGTGTGAGCGGGGGGAGAGAGAGTTTCGTAGGCGCAGTACAGTGATGACTGATGAGAGAGAGAGAGGCACCGGCTTTTCCGGCCTATAGCGGTTCGCTGATCCGCGAACCGTCGCTTGATCCGCTGCTCCGCCCGACCAGCGCCCAAATCGCCGACCCTCTCTGGGAGCCGTTGCCCCAACCGCAGGTCCACCAAGAATCATCTTAACAGCGCCCGCTAAATGCGAGAAAAATAGGAAGGAGAAGAGAGAATTAGGAAAGAGGATGCAGAAGAGAGAATGAGGAAAGAGGAAGGAGAGAGAGGAAGAGAGGGGAGGCTGATTGCCATGGCCTGATCGCCTTCCCCTCTGGTGGTCGCAGGGGTAGCTCTCCGACGGGAGGACGGCGGCCATAAAATAGCTCTCCCCGACGTCGCAAGTAGAGGTCTCCGTCATCTCCGCCGTGTAGCATCGGAACCTGGTGAAGCTCCTCAGATGCTCCTGGTGAAGCTCCTCAGCTGCTTCTTCAAGAAGGGGAGCTGGCTCCTCGTCTATGAGTACCTCGAGAACAATAACTTCGATCAAACCCTCTTTGGTAACCCACCCTAGTCACCTCCTTCTCCTTCCTTTTCTTCGTTACGTTTCTTCATCTCCTCTGGAACTGACAAGCGGTGGGTGGGCACCGCCGCCGCCGCTGCAGGGAAGAGCTGGATGAGGGATATCCTTTTTATGATCCTGTCTTTTAGGCTGGATCTTATATCAGTTTACCAATTTTATATATGTTGCAGTTAAATTTTAACATCCTTATCCACAGCATTGATGCCTATAAACACTTTCGTTCATTGTTAGTAATTTCCTTATATAATAATCTACTGTGTGACTTTGGGTTTAGATCACAAATTAATTTTGAATGCTCATGATTAACATTGCATTTAAGAGAAGAAAAATCAGTACACTACTTTCACTTAGAATATGCTAAGATGATTATGGCATGATAGAAGGGTTTAAACAATAAAAATTGTCAAAATACTCCTCAAGTGCATATGAAATTTTCATGTAATTGATTGAGAGATCTGCACTTATAATTTAGTAGATATCACTTGTAGATATTGAACATCCCATTGAACACTCAAGGGTGGTTGAAGTTCTAAATTCCTTAGTCAAAGTACCAATAGGGTGAGTTCAAAAGCCTGACTATTGATGTAAATATATGACAATGTGAAGCTCCAAAAATCGGGTCATTAGACAGGAGAAGTGTTTATCCACTCTCTTCTTGTTTGAAAAAAAAAACCGTGCGGAAAAAGCTACCTGTCTATGTACAAAAAAAAAAAAGAGATAGAGTGGAGCTCCAAAAATCGGGTCATTAGACAGGGGAAGTGCTTATCCACTCTCTTCTTGTTTGAAAAGACACCGTGAGGAAAAAGCTACCTATCTTTGTATAAAAAAAAGAAGAAAAATGACAGAGTGAAGCTCCAAAAATTGAGTCATTAGACAAGGGAAGTGTTTATACACTCTCTTCTTGTTAAAAAAGACCATGAGGAAAAAGCTACCTGTCTATGTACAAAAAAAAAGAAGGAAAAGGACAGAGTGAAGCTCCAAAAATCGGGTTATTAGACAAGAAAAGTGTTTATCCACTCTCCTCTCGTAAAAAAAAAACCGTGAGGAAAAAGCTACATGTCTGCACTATTTACAATCATCATGAATAGAAAGGCAGTCAAACTCCAAACTATGGGAAGATTGAGGCTTATAGAATGGAAAACATTCTTGAGTGCTATATAGAATTTTCAGATGTCTATTAGGTGATATTTACTGGTTATAAGTGTTGATTTTATATTGTGATAAAGATGAAAGTTTAAATGTAATCTTGAGGAGTGTTTTCACAATGGAGATAATATTCACCCTTGATACTTGCCATGTAAATTCGAAGCATGTTTGAGCCAAGTAGATTCATTTTAAATCAATCTCAGCTTTAAATATGATATTTTGAATCATTGTCATCCTGAATTTCAGTTTCTTCGAACATTAGTGAGAGACTAGTAATGATTTAAATTGGGGGTGTTAATACATCATTTTTATATGTTAATAAACATAAAATGAGGATGAAAATCGTATTAACCAATGTCACAAATAATAAACCAAATGAAAAGTGCTAAAATAGATTACAAAATTTCTACCTATGCCTTTTCATGATTTTCTGTGTAATCCACAAGTTTTTTTGAGATTTGTTTTTGATTTTCTAACTTGTATTCTAACATGATTGTCTGTAGTGGATAGTCTTGAGAAGTGTTTTTTGAATCAAGAATTTGTTAGTAAAAGATAGAATTTAATATAGAATCAAGAGGACACCATTTTATTTGATTTTGTGATGTTTTTATTAGAACCAAGGATAGCACCACTTTCTTTGAGTGACAGGTGAGATTTTTACGGATCCAAGTCTATTTTTTTTTGCAGATCTTCACTTGAGAATAATTAGAGTTTTAATCATATTTTCAACTACTGTTTTACCATGTATAGGACTATCTTCTTTGGCTTTTCTGAGATATTTGTTATCATTAAGTTATAAATGGATTGAATAGGAAATAAAGTATGCTGGTGTTGAGAGGTAGAAATTGTGGACAAAGTGAGCAAAGTGCTTGTTAGCTTTTCGTGACAGCCTAACCATTTTTTTCTGTGTCACAATTTTCTTGCTAGTCTATCTAAGGTCTCCAAATGACCATTGTGAGCTTGAGTCAGAGGGCAAATTATGATGCAAAAAGTATTGTTTCAAATTTTAATTTATCACAATTTTCTAAAACAACATGAATTCAATTCTACACATCTATGCTTCCTATAAAAGAAGTATAATATACTTGGAACCATTATGTTTGTTAAAACCAAAGCACTATAGTAGTTTGAGACGATTGTTATGGTGTCATTAACAAGACAGCATTAATGATGCTAGTGTATTTCATTTCTCTATGTCATTTCAAAAAGCTATTTCCACGTTTTAGCATAGTTATCATGGTATCCAGAGTTTATGCACTTTTATCATGTGGCTTCTATTTTTATCTAGTGAAATACCTTGTTGAGCCATTCTGATTGAGAACACTTTTACACTTGTTGTCCTTCCATAAGACCAATATTTTCCTTAGTGTACTGATCAGAAGATTTTTTGGCATCTTCCTATTTAGTGTTCTCCATTTTTTGGCATAACAGTGTTATAAGCACTTTCTGATGAATGTCTGAATGTAATCCTCGTCAAAATTTTTTTTTAACAGAATATAGTTACTCTATGTTAATAAATTTTGTTTGCATCTCCAAAGTTACTGCTCCTGCATCATTTCCTCTTCCGTCCTATGAAAGAAAAATGAAGTTGTGTCAGGGTTTGGTTTTTCTCTCTTTGATTGAACATATGGCAGAATGAAGAGATGTCCTCCTAGTGTCTCCAACGTATGTCTAGTATTTTTGTATTACGCGCATGATTAGCATGTTGACTCACCTTTAAAATGTCTCGTGCATCTGAAAATGTTTGATAGTTGCACCTCACTCTGATATTTATTCGGATGCTAATAGTTGGTTTACGATCCAAGGTGCCATTATTCCTCTCCAACTTCATAGGGCAAGGAGCTGGAGTATCGATACCAACCATGTTGCTACTTAAAAGCCTTGTTGGGACACTTCTCTTCCTGCTAATACTTGGAAAGGTATTAATAAAGAATTCAAAATTAAAACTATTTTTTATTGTTAACCTTCAATGTATACAGTTACAGGGAAAAGAGTATCCAAACATAGCTTTATTTTTCCTTTGATCTGCTGTCAATTGATTTTTCATAAGTTTTTTTCTGTGTCTATTTAAATTATTTTGATGACTGCCCTTTTGTTTGCAAATCATTCTAGATTCTTTTGGTTGTAAGTCTCATATTACTTTCCCTTTTTAATTTAGAATCCGAAATTTATTTCTTTATTTTTCTCATTTAAGAAACTATATACTAGAAAATTGGTATTGCATGCGAACGTTCACTTCATACCTTATTTCCTTGTGAATGTGAGACTAAATTTCTGTAAATCTTCTTTACTGCCATCTGATTTTTTTTCAAATTCAACAATTCGTCTCTTCTTCTTGGCTAACATCAAGAGAATTCATTACGATTGCTGTATTTGTCAGAAAACTTTTAACAACATCAGGAAAACCAACGACTGGATTTTTTTGTCCTTTAATTCCTAAAAAATAAACCAAGACATTAAATTAGAATTCTAGTGGCAAAATTCAATCAAAATTGTGAATGGCTCCTCTTTGGAATCCTAGGGCCACTGATATATAAAAGTTGCTCACAAAAATATGCAATGTTTTTCTTGATTCCTTTCATAGTATTTTATTCTTATCAATTTTTCCCATACTTATTTAACTTGGAGTGATTGAAATCGAAGCATCCTTCACTTAACCTTTATTTTGGCTCTCACCCAACAGTAATCATTTCATTTCCTTTTCTTGATTACTGTTGCCTGCAGTTTAACTGGATTCTTGTGACAGTATTTGTTGTTTAGGTTTCCTGTCAATCATGCAATTCCTGTCTTGTAGTTTTCCTCATAGGTATTAGAGCAAAAAAATCTATAAAAATTTATGCTCTTGTTCCAAACATCAACTCATAAGGATGCTTCCCAAGAAGTATCGGTTCATTAGGAATTATCTTTTATTTATCTTATCTTTCCTTCAGTTTATCCCCTTTTGAACTATGTTGATGTTTTCATAGAATTTGGCTTAAAAAAGTTTTCCTTGAAGTGCAAGGGTCTATTTTCTCGCAACAGACTCTTACGACCTTTTGTGATGCAAGATTATTCTTTCAGACTGATTTTAGGCTCTACTATGTGTGGCATATTTTTAAACATTGTGCAGCTGGAGTGAATCTGTGGTCGCTTAATAAAGGGAGATTGGCACAGGGAAAGTGAAATGCAAGGAGATAGCAAGATGAAAGGGAAAAAAGGGAGAGAGAGAGATGATACTTAGGCAAACTACTGGCAGGAGCCTCCTAATGTTGTAGGCGTGTTGTGTATATAAGTTGCCTTTGAAGATAGGCAATCAATGAAGGGAGGCATAATATTAAGGATGGGGCCTTTGACTTTTTGGTGGATTGAATATGGGCATGGCTTCTATTGCACCATTTTGCAGGTATATATCTTCCTCATGCCTATTTCACAAAGTTTGCTGATTTTTTTTTGTAGGCATTTGATCCACTCTTGGACATGAATTACGATCTGGTTTTTGACGAGCCTTTCAATCTATCCAATGCTCAACAAGGAATGCAATGTTGTCTCAAGAATGGAGCAGTCAACCTTTGTGGAATGCTATAGGGTGGCTGGTAGGTCTAAAAACAAAGATGCCTATAGTAAGGTGGATAACATAGCTCATTAGAACTTATAAACATTTCATATAGGAGGTCATAGTATATGTTATGAACAATATGATAAATAGTTATAACTGGATTCTATGGCTTCACTCTGATTTTGGGAAGATATTTTTCTTTGATAATGGATGAAAATTTACTTGAAACCTTTTATGGTTATGACTATATCTTCTGACCATATTGTACAATCACTTGTCTGTTGGTTTCACTGTTCGGACTAACGATATAGTTGGGCATTGCCTTATTGAAATGGGATATGAAAATTTAAGATCTAAGGACATGTGCCTACTCGCGTTTGATTTGATGCCAAACATATAACCCATTCAGAATTCTCATTGTATGTTTTATACGCGGCAAGAAAAATAATGCTTTAGTGAGTTAATCATTAGATGAGTCAAATAGGGTAATTTTGATTGACCTAGATTTCTGGCTTATATTTTGTGCTGTTTGAAACTTCTTTTATCTTTCGTGTGATCTGTTCGTGTAGCCTAGATGTGAGGCTATCAATGACAAAGAAGTTTCTTTTTGCTTCCTCTAGTGGAATCGTCACATGATTTTTTGACATATCTGCTACTATTATTTTTCTAAGGTTAACATTTATGACCGTACTTACTATGCCTTTCCTTGAGTCTTTGTAGCTTTGAAACTTATGGTAGCCAAAGTTAACCATAGGTCACTATTTGATACATGTTTTTGAGGTTTTCATATCTTTGACACTTTATACTTTTTCTGTCTTCTAGGCAACCACTTCTACTCTTATGTGCATTGTTTCTTCACTTTCGTTGATGTTGATATGGTACGTTACCTTTTTTATGTTATGTTTCTTTACTCAATATGACTTGAGGCTATTTATTGTATTCGTTTTTAGCCTAATTTGTGCAACAAAGCCTCAAGGGTACAGCTAAGTATGTTAGATCATAGTTCCCAATTTCATGGAAGATCTGGTTTTCCTTCGGATATTGTCGGTGATATGTTTATCTTGAAATATGATCTATAATTCGACTTCATTCCTTTTTTTCGCTTTTTGTGTTTGCAATTGTTGGCTGTGAGTTCAAGACTGGCTTTGAGTTGAACTATATCTATGATATCATTTCTTAGTGCCAAATATCTATGGACGGAGTACATTTTTCATATCTGTTGCTGAGGAGTCAATGTATCTGTGCTGGGTGGAAATGATAAAAAGCATGACGCATGATTTGAAACTCTAAAGGCTCTTGACTGCGATCTTTTGTAGAGTTTCATGTTTTTTCGTTTTTTCCATTAATGCTTTCAGACTAGAGAGATTAGTGGAAACATCAACTTATAGGAATTTGATTAAGTTTATATTTTGAGGACCCGGGGTAATTCATACATCAAGTTTTAAATGAAAGAAATTGGATCGATTTTTCTTGGGTTATCTCTCTTCTGCCGTTGTTATTTCATTGTATTCAAGCTCAATCGGGTTTTATTTTTGTTTTGTGAAGGTTCTTATTTAGAGGGTTGTATGTAACACACTCACTTTTTACAATTTTCATTGAGATGATCCTGGTTAAGGTGGAATTGTCGAAAACTAACCACTGAAAAGAGAACCCTGAGAATCTTGTTATCCCCTTTCTTAATATAGGCTAATTTTCTCCAGTTTATTCATAGACCTCCTCGTTGTCTAGTTCTTGGTGCTGGACTTGGTAGGCTTGCACTGGGGGTTTCTTGTCTAAGTGAAAACAATATTCAGTTACTCCTAACCGCTTCTAGTTCCTTTTTCCCCCTTTTGTCATATCATTTGTCACTCCACTGTGTCTTATAGGATATCTTTGTCAAGGAAATGCTTTTTCTGATTATATGGTGATCACCTCAAAGTTTCTTTGACCAGGTTGATCCTTTTTAGCATATTGAGCCTTGATTTGGATAAAGATGAGCTACGGCTGGTGGGGACGTAAATACAAGCCTTATCAGAAGGAAATAACATTTGATAAAAAATTAGATCAGAGATCCAGGACATGATTAACAATGATTATACCCTGAGAATGTGAATGAAGAACTGTAGCTGACGATCTTAGAGAAAAGCAACTCGCTTAACTATGCTCCTCTCAAAGTATGTAGGGTTCCCACACGGCCTAGAGGATACTAGGACTCTAACAAGGGCAAGCTAGCTCTCAACTTCAAGCTTTGCATACCCAATTTCTCCTTAGAGGACCTTGGAGTTTAATTTCTTTCAAAAGATTGTTTCTTCTTAGATCAAGTTGAGCCTACTATTTATGGCCTCAACATGAGGCTTTTAAAGGATTGCTCTTAGATCTGGCCTAGAAATCCCAGCATCTCCCTTAATTAATGGGCTGGAATTTCCACCTTAAATGTTCCTAAAAGTAGTGAAAGTGGTTGGGGTTTCTTAAAGTATCTTAAAATATTTAATAGCTCTAAATATCTCTAGAAACGGTCAAAGTGTTGTCAAAGATAGCTTGGACTTAATGACATATGAAAATCAGAAAAAGAGATACTTACTGGATTATTCACCCAATCCTTTGTGTATTGACTCCAGCTAGTGCATGGTCGACTCTAATGTCCTCATCAAATTCTTGTGGTCATTTATCATTCTTTTTGGCTTTCAGTTGGCTAAAGAGTGAGCTTGGGATTTTTCTTTAAATCAATTAGAACCACTATCTATTGGGTAAGAATTTGCAGTTTGATGCAATGACATGAGTCCACCCACTCCCCCTATTGCTATTTCTTCGGTAAAACATGGAATGCCTTTGTAACCTTACAAATTGTTCAATTTGCATAAATTTTATTCTAATGATTTTCTTAGGTTCTCTATTGATGAATTACACAACTTGTCAGTTATATTACATTTGATTTCTAGATATTTGTTACTTGCTCAATTTCGTAGAAGTGGGGATTAATACTTTAACTGTTGCTATAAAAAACCTCTAAATGTGTAACTTTCTCCTTCTTATGAAGCACATGAATGCCTAAGATAATCAAAGCATAGATTAAAAGCATTTGGGCTTTCAGGGAGATGGTTCATGGTGTGGATACTCAATGTCGTTCAGACTAGTATGGCATTCTGACTCTTGGAAACTCCGATTGCATCACATAGGTATTTTGCTGAGGATCGAAGGAAATTCATAGACAGAACAGGAATGATAAACGAAGTGAGATCTAGAGGTTTTTTTTTTTTATTGGGAAATCAGCATGTTTAGAGTGTGCGAGACTTATGCATTTGGTTATAGCTTCATGTAAGTTTTTCATTTCTAGATTATTGGGTGATCTTTCAAGGATCAAGTTGTTTTTTTATATAGTATTGTGTTCACCTTTCTTTTGATATATAACATCTTTCTGATCTTCTTTCAGCAACTTGGGAAGCTGTCGTGACTTGTTTCTTCATCAACACTGCCCCTAATGTTGATGAAGAAACAAAAGTTCTAAAGCCTGAAGGGGTAGAAATAATTTGTGTTCACACAACTCAGAATCATTTGACTCATAGTTTTTTGTAGATAGTGCATGGTAATGGACCCGGAATTCACATCTAGGGACCGAAAAAAACTTATGATTTCCAATGGTCTGTTGATGATTAAGTTTGAGGAAATTCGGAGATCAGGGGCTGCATGGTCTTGCACTGCACATTCCTCTCTGCTCATTATGTGTGATCGGTTTTCCTGTTTCTATTGATCGACAGATTTGGATCAACTTTGGCCCCCTTCCCTATCATTTTGCAGATTCATATGGGCCTGACGTAAGTTTCGAAAAACTCACTTTTTTTTCTTGATTTGGTTTATTAAATAATATACATTTTCCTTTATCGGGGTTCCACTCATCTCTCTTTATTGTTTGATAGGCAAGAAAACCATTGTCCACCTTTTCTTCAACATGCCATCTATTTAATTCCTAAGTTTTAATTAGATTTTTGTGACTTTCTTGCTCTCTTTTAATTAAATAGATGCTTGATTGAATTCTTTATTGGGAGCTAATTTGACTATGAGTCGTCTTTTTGTATTCTTGTTTTTACAGCCTAATTTTTTTCAAGGATGGTCTCACATTTAGTTATAATTAGTGTACAGATCAATCTCAAAATATAAAATAGATTTTAAGATAAGACATTGGACAAAAAATAAACTCCAATAAATATATGAATTAAATTAGATACATAAAAAATAGGAAGTAACCTTTGGTGCTCTATTGGGAGAGAATTATGTTTTGAGTGGTCTTTACCAGATTTTATGATAGTATCTTGGACATAAAATCAGCTCTAATAACATTGAATTAAATAGAAATATATACAGAAAAAAGTAGATAACGTTTTGGGGCCTTAGTAAGATTTTTTTGTATTCTTGCTTTTATTGCTAGTTTTTTTCAAGGATATTCCCTCACAAGCATAGAGGAAAATTCACATTTTTTCTCATATTTTAATGGAGGATACTTTGCTGCTATTGAAGAAGATGTGATACCATCTCAGAAAGTGAAGCAGATCTTAAGATGGGATCTTGAGACAAAGTAAGCTCTTGACCAAGCTGTTTTTCTAACAGAAAAACTGAAAAATATGAAACATGAAGAACACAGTATTTTTTATTTTTTTTTCTTGCAGAAATCAGCACAAGTTTTTCTTTTACAACGCCACTGTCTAGATGTTTTCTTGAACTTATGGAAAAATTCCTGAATCGGCCACGGCTCAGAATTTTTTTTTAAATTTTGGTTAATACCACGTTTTGGCAGCACTAAAGACAGTTTCAACTCTATCTAATTATGATGCATCGTTTTTTGGATATGCACCATCCAACGACTTTTATCAACCTTTTTTATTTTTTTCATTCCTTTTCTCTTTTTTTTCCTTATGATCTTTGTTGTTCGTGGACAAAAACAATGTTCTTTTGGACCGAATGGCCTTGGATTTCTTATCCGATTGAATCTGGATTTGGTTGGCCACGATAGGGTTCAGATCAAAAAATGGTTTTCTAATTTAAATGTATCTTTGAAATTTATTGAAAGTGGGGATAATACAATAAATGATTCAAATTGATGTTTTAACATATCTGAGTTTGGAACCCTTCCTATTCTAAGAAACACGGCACCTATGCACCAGTGCCTTATGGAAAGGAGAGCTTGGGGGAATCAACTAGTGTCCCATGTGAGTTCTTTAGCTGGTCCTTCTGTCCTTTTCTTTTCCTCTGCAGACTTCTATTTTCTTTCTCTGCATTCTGTTAATGAATGACGGGTGCAGCTCTTCCCTCCTCTTGCGTCAATAGATGATGAAATTTCTTATTATGCACTGTATAGTCAAATAAAGATGTAACCGACTGATTTTGATTGAGATAATTCTTATCAAATTTATAGAGTATCAGAGTATCTTCCTAGCATATAGCTTCATCCTTGGCATTTCAAGTACTCGTTCCTAATGTCGAATCTGTAAATCACGACAAAGAATTCAGACTACATCGAAAAAAATACTGGAACATTAGTGATATCGAGAGCTTCCATTTTAGCTACCATTTGACTTTGTATTAACGTTATGTAATCATGTTTCTGGTTGCTACTTTTGAAAAACAACAAAAACGGCGCTACAAAACAGATGTGTTTGTTTCATGATTTCTGTCAGTTGTGTTTTGACTGCTGTTTGGGAATGTGACACACATTTTTCATTGCAGAACGATGCTATTATAGAGATTTTCTATGAGAAATATTTGGATTGGTTGGTTGACGTTATATCATCATCTTGCCCCTCGAAGAATGTTTCACAGACAAGCGAAGCGACGTTGGGCATTTACGAGTTTGATTTCTCTTTTGATTGTGCTGTATTTTTTTTATTTCTTAATCCGTCGTATGGGTGGCAGACAGAAGATGAGATTAAGGTTTTTAATCCTTTCTTTTTACCTCTTTTTACATGATCTCGCATTCATTTTCCGGTGTTCTGTTTTCGGGTGACAGACGGGCGAAGCGACAGGGAGCACTTGCGAATTCAATTTCTGCATTTATTTCATTTTATTTTCTATTTCGCTTATCTGGTCGCCTTGGTGACAGGTAGAAGACGAGATTAATCATTTTTTTATGCCCTATTTATCGCTTTTCTATTAATTTTTCATTCCATTTTCTTACCGCAATGATACTCTGTTCTTTGGTGACAGACAGGGCCGAGTTCGTGCATTTAATTTATTTTCTTGAATTCTTCTAATTGACATTATTTTTTTCCTCAACAATTTTAATTTGATTACGATCATTCCTTGACATTTATTTTTTTATATATGGCACATTTTCCATAAGGATTCGAATCGAAATCATTTTCTCATTTTTTTCATACTCGAAATCGTTTTCATAAGGATTCCTATCAGAGACTCTCTACGACATATTTTTTGGTTCACAAGTATGGGGTTTTTGACTAAAACCTAACAAAAATATATTCAAATACTGTTAACAACACTCAATAAACTGCAACTTCACCATATGTGTTGTGTTGAATATCTTTAGCTTAGTGGAGATTTAGGGACCTTTTGTTCATTTAGGAAAAGTAACAAATGAACTTTAAAGAATGCAGTACGAGAATATGAGGAAATATTACTTTGTATGAGGAGATACCAGACATCTCTCTGGAGGGAAACTACCCTGATTCAGCCCCCAGCCCTACAGATGCCAGACAGCCAGGCAGAGAGGAGCACTCCCGGACGCCCATTTATTGGGCATTCTCCAAAAGGTATAGTTGGTCCAACACTTATTAAGTTGAGGCTACTATCAAATCCAACTTTGTGATCCTTTGCTTATGTCCGCCCACAACTATTTGCCTTAACTTATTTGATTCTACTGGTAAGATAAAGGAAGGCTTTGTTGTGCTCATATTACAAATAGACTATCGACTATTTGTACTAAGAATTGATATGTTTGATAGTGTGACAAGTAAGATTCTCTAAGCATTCTAAACTTTCTTTTTCCATTTTCATGAGGTGAAATAAATGCATATGTTGACCCTTGACTTGAGGTACCATATGATGTTCTTTCAATTTCACACCTCTTGATTAGAGTTGAAGTATAGAGTCCATATGTTGCCTGGTATCTCTTTGGTCCCCTTGCCTTTAATTCATGAGTTGACACCTAATGGTGACCCTTTAAAAAAATAGTACCATTAATGCCATTAATTTCCTCTAGATTCTGATGGAAGCATAAGGAAATCCAAGAGAGATTGAAAATTACAACATTTTCTTCTACAGTCCATTTTCAAGCATGTTGTGGTTAAATTGATTTGATATGGATAGCACAGTTTGACAAAAAAATTATTAGTATAGACTAAATAAAACTTTTTCATACTCTAGATCTTCACTATTATGAATAAAAAATGCAGTAGCATCTATTTATCAAATTCAAATTCACTCATATCAAGAAGTTATAGACTAAGGTTTGGTTTTAAAATAATCTCGACTTTCTTGTTTGTCTTTTGGTATGTAGCATCAATTGCTAGGATGGCAATCTATCTCACATTTAAACTCATCACAATGTGATTTTGATATGGGTAGTTGACGTGACGAATGCTGGCATTTCTGGTTGGGCAACTTGAGGGTAAGAGACCCAATTCTTTTAAATTCTAACACCCAACTGTCTCTTTAATTTTGCGGCACCTCCAGGTAGCTTTCATTGTTATGGGTTGCTAGCATTTCATATAAATTAATTACAATTCTACACAACTCAAACACACAGCAACAAGTTCTATCCATCTTTGTTTTGCATTCTTTAGCTTTTTGCTGCCAAACTTGGCATGGCATCAAAATCTCAAGTCATTGGTGGACTCCTCATTTCTTTATTCACATTGACACTAGTTTCTAGTCAGCCTCCACCTCCTCCACCTTCTGTTCTGTCTTGTGTTTTCAACATTTTATCACTTGTTGTGTGCACTCCTATAGTCATACTCCTGGGAATTATTAAGTTTGCACCAATTGATGGCCCATGTTGCAGTTTAATTAGGTCGGTCTCAAGTAATAATGCTTTCAATTGCCTTTGCATTGGATTTAAAACAAATATTTTTGGAATCAATATTAGTATCCCAGGAGATGCTGGGCTCTTGCTCAATGTATGTAACGTGTCGGTGCCTATCGGGTTAGCTTGTCCATAGTAACCACACTTGAATAGTGATATTTATCTTTTGAGAGTTCTTCTATCATGTATTGAGATAATTAGGTGTGGTGCTTCTCTTTCTTCATAACATCACTGTATTGAGATAATGTCAAGTCTCAAAAATGTTTGTAATAGTGTCTCATATCTTCTTATCATAGGAAATGGTCATATATGTAATCCAAAAGTTGTGGTTGTTCTAATACAACCTTTGTTTCTGAATAATGAATTTGTCTACTAGTTTTTTTGCACAACAAAATATTCACATGAGAGGCGCAAAGGAGCAAGCTGGGGAAAAATAGGTATGGGGTAAGGGTAAGTTCTCAAGTAACATGATGTTTCAAACATACAAAGACCTTGACAATTACTTGTGTGAGCATACTTTCAAAAGGCAATGTTAAGCTTTGTGTAGTCAGGGAATTTATATTGTTTTTAAAAAACCATGGCTAAATACTATTGTGAAGCTAAATCATTGCTTCATTGAAATATGAGTGAAGTAGAGATATGTATATATATTTTTGAAAACTATTTTGAAAACTTATGGCTGAAAGTACTTGTTTATAACCCACAAATCTTGCCTTGTCTAGTTAACTAATACCATTTTTTCAACTCTATTGAATGTATGACAATATAACTAGATATTTAATTTTCTTGTGAGATATATTTTGATTGATTGATATTGATCAAGGGCATCCAAGTAAAATATAGATTATAAATTATAAATTATTTTATAATATACTATACTTTGTGTTGGTTTTGGCCCACACTAAGATCAAGAAGGGGGACTGAATTGATCTCCTTAGATTTTTCCTTGATATAAAATTCTTGTGATGATGCTAAAGGTGTTTTCTTGTTGCTCCTTAGTTCTCTAAAACTTAAATTGCAGAATTATAAGAACATATATTTTTATAGTGGTTCAACTCACTACTTATGCCCACTTTTCAAGATCAATTTTATTCTTGGGTTCCACTAATTAAATGGAATGAAAATAGCAAGAAAAGAGTTTTTCTCCTTATTTTCTGTGCTCTTCCTCCATCTTGGTGCCCTCGTTTCTCACAACCAAGCCTTCACCTTTCTCTCTCTACTTCCTCATTTTTATACTCCATATTTGAAATCAAGGCCTTATGTTAGTTCCTCATATCCACTTTCTATTTTTGAATGTTTCCTTTTTCCACTTTTTCCACTAAAATCATTTTTCATTGAAATAGTAGAGAATACGTCAATTTCCCTATTTTTAACCATGGCGACCTATATGTCAAGCATTTACCTTTGATCATTGACAATATCTATTTCACCAGATGATAATCAATTATTTCTTACATATCCATGTCACGTAGTGAGCTAAGAGCTATTTGATACGTCCACCGGCACATAAAAAAGGTATTTGGTGTCATGGCAGTTTACATCATCAATCATGCCGCTGCAATTCCTGCCTTTAATATGCAATCAATACCATCCTCTTTCTTGAGATCTATACCTTCACTCACGAAATGATGGGTGAGGACGTGGCACTTTAGAAATCCTCTAATTGAGATGTCACTACTGTCAGATTTGAGAAATGTAAGAATCTGATTAATAATTTGATTTAGATCCCATTTGAACTCTGTACACACTTGGGCTGCGAACTAGTGACCCAATAGTGGCCTGCAATAAAGTATTTTACTTTATTTCTAGTTATTTTATAAAATCTCATATAATTTATTTTTACATGAAATAATTCATTAAAAATAAATATTAAATAAAAAAATTTTAAAAAATACTTCTAAAAAATTATAATTCATTTTCATATAAATTCATGCAGTATAATATAGTTTTTTATCTCACTTTGCATACAAAAATCAAACATTATCAACAAGCAAGGTAGTTTTCATCTCATTTATTTATATTTTTCGTGATCATTTTATTGTAAATGTTTTAAAAAGTAAAAATCACTATTATCATCTTTTCCATCTCATTTTCTCATTTATTTTCATCTAATTCGTGACAAAATCATCTCTATCTTAGAACTTTCTTTTATTTAGTCTGAAAAAGAAAATAAAAATCATAAAATCTATTCATAAAGAAGGGGATAAATTTAGAAAAGAGATTTTATTATTTATCTCATATCATATTATTTTTTATTTTATTATAGATAAAAATATCTTTTAGAAAATTAGAATTTGTCAAGATTAATTGCATTCATCCTTGAGGATCGATCTGAACTCATTATAATATTAATAAATTATTTAGAAGTTCAATTTTCTAAATCATTAATTCTTTATGTAATAAACACAACTACTATTACATCATTAGTAGTTTCAAAAGATGATCTTTGTGTGCTTGAGGTTTTCAAGGCAGATGACGTAAATGTTTATTCTATGTGCTTATCCTCTAGCTATCAAATTGTTGACAATGTATCTTATAGGTTTATAGTGATGGCTAACTCAAGGAAATATTTTAATGTGCATAACTGCTCCTCAAGTTAATACCTTCATAATCAATGAATAGTCAATTAAACTTTATCTTCTCTCTCTTAAATATGTTCTGTAACAATATTTCAAATAAAAATACAAGAAATAAGGTGAGTAAAGATAGTTGTTATGAATTGATCTTCTCACTGAAGATCAATGATATTTATTCATAAATCTTGTACAAACATCTTCTAAATTTCCCACAAGCTTTTAACATTTATTTTTACTTAAAATATAGTTAATTTAAAATTATCATAAAGTTAATAAAAAATTTACTCTAATCATTTCAAATATCCTCTAAAGAAATTAGCATGTGAATCTTTTAGCATATCATATTTGTACCTAAAGTAAATCAGTTCATTTAAAACTAATAAGGTTCCAATAAAGACTATAAAGAAACTAATAAAGTATGTATTGATGAAATAATGATTTCTCATTCAACTCTTATCTAAATCTCATCAAAAAAAGTATGAGATCAAAGATTCCTTCTAAAAATCATGATTTCAAAGATTCAAATCATAACTTGATTGAATATATTTTTAATATATGTTTGGTGTATTTAGATAATTTTTTTTGTTGGAATCAGTACTCAATAAAATATTTGATTGAATGCTCTAAGCATTCATATTTTGATTATGAAAATTTCGTAAATAACAATCACCTCCATAGTAATATATAAGATGATGGTTTCGGATGATGTTATGATAGAACAATGTTAATTCCCATTGTGGGTCTTTCATATATTCAATGAACTCTCATTTGTACATTTAATGATCATAACTTGAGCATTTATGTATTTATTCAAATTCATCTAAAAAAAAAATGTATTCAACATTTAGGCCTAGTTCAATCTTTCTTAATTGATCTTAATTACTTTTTCATCATCAAAGTTTATCGCCTTTATGGCTCCAATAGTTGTGAGATAATGAAAAATAGTAAGGGACTTTGAATATAATTTCTCTATAAATACAATAACTTTTCAATGATTAATCAGAATTGAACATCAATATTAACCCCACCACAACCTTGAGCTGATCACTCGTGAGAGTTATTTATTTAAATATATATTGACCTCCTACAATCATGAATTTAGAAGAAATTTCAATGTAAAATTATGTGGGAGTTGAGCTTAGTAATCAATGGTATATGTTTTTCTATTTAAAGTTTGTCACCCAATGAACAGGAAAGATGTTAAACTAAAAGAAAAGATCATTAAAACATAAATTGAATGTCAAGAAGAAGAAAAAATTCTCATTATTTTCCATGCTTTTCTTCATCTTGACATCCTCTTCCTCCCTTTGGTGGACCCATCCCCCTTTTTTCTCTCATCTTTTTGTTTTAATCATTTACATTCGAAAATAAGGCCTTTTAGTTGACCCTCGTGTGTTGATTAAGCTGCTGAATTTTTCTTTCCTCATATTTTCCCCAAAAATCATTATTTATACAATTATGAGAAAAAATTATTGATTTTCCTATTTTTATACGAAGAAATAATTGATAACATTTATTTTACTACACGATAATTGATCAGTGTGTGCATACCTCTTTCATGCGGCATGCTTAGGGTTGTACAATCGATCTACTACTTTGTGAAAAGGCTTGGGTGACATGATGCTTTGTACATCATTGGGTCAAGCAGCATGGCTCCTCTTTGTGCCTCCTCATATGTCATTGGATATGTGTGTTGTGGGTCAATAGATCTCTTTCCTTAAACCAGATGGCACTTTAGATTTTGTCGGATGTAGATGTCACCACCATTGGATGTAAAACAAGTGAGAAAATGGATTTAGTCCCACAATGATTATTTTTGTAGAAATGTTGCACTGGATTTAATCACTAGCACTTGAAGGATGTCTTAGACTGATGCATGGGCTCCAATGGGCCAAGGAGCTAGTTTGCATTTGGCCAGATGCTTAACACGAGCCCAATACCACATACATGCACCCACTAACTCGATAGACCTTGGTTTGTGCTGTCTTGCATCTAGACTTTTATATTTCATGTTGTTTGGTGTGGTTGATAGTCCACTATAAATAAAATATTTTAGTTGAAATAATTTATTAAAAATCGCTAAAATTGACCAAAAATAGTTAGACATTAACATTAACAAAAATCTTTTTATCAAATATATTTCATTTTAACCGAAATAAATGTACCATTAGATACCTTTTATCTCACTTTTTTTTTGTGCCTTCGCTTCTATGAGTCGAGGTTCCTTAGTCGCTCAAGTACTTCACACATCCACTTTCTGCTAGGCTTATTGGAGGGTTGGTGGTGGTGTTGCATTGTTGGGAACATACTGATACCCTTCCCTTATGGAGGCACTACCCTTCCCTTTGGGAATGGACCTTGTCTAGGCCCAAGTCCATACTTTGTTTAGGGTTTAGGTAGGCCTAGGCCCAGGGGCCCAGGCCCAGGCCTAGGGTTTAGGGCCCAGGCCCAGGCCCAGGCCCAGGCCCAGGCCCAGGCCCAGGCCTAGGCCTTAGGCCCCAGGCCTTAGGCCCAGGCCCAGGCCTAGGCCCAGGGCCTTAGGCCCAGGGCCCAGGTTTAGGCCCAGGGCCCAGGCCCAGGCCTTAGGCCCAGGGCCCAGGCCCAGGGCCCAGGGCCTTAGGCCCAGGGCCCAGGGCCCAGGCCCAGGCCCAGGCCTAGGCCCAGGCCCAGGGCCCAGGCCCAGGGCCCAGGCCCAGGCCCAGGCCTAGGCCCAGGCCCAGGCCTTAGGCCCAGGCCTTTAGGCCCAGGCCTAGGCCTAGGCCTAGGCCCAGGCCCAGGCCCAGGCCTTAGGCCCAGGCCTAGGCCTTAGGCCTAGGCCTAGGCCTAGGCCTAGGCCTTAGGCCTAGGCCTAGGCCTAGGCCTTAGGCCTAGGCCTTAGGCCTAGGCCTAGGCCCAGGCCCAGGCCCAGGGCCCAGGCCCAGGCCTAGGCCTAGGCCCAGGCCCAGGCCCAGGCCCAGGCCCAGGCCCAGGCCCAGGCCCAGGGCCTAGGCCCAGGCCCAGGCCCAGGCCCAGGCCCAGGCCCAGGCCTAGGCCCAGGCCCAGGCCCAGGCCCAGGCCCAGGCCTTAGGGCCCAGGCCCAGGCCCCTTAGGGCCTAGGCCTAGGCCTAGGCCTAGGCCTAGGCCCAGGCCTAGGCCCAGGCCCAGGCCCAGGGCCCAGGGCCCAGGCCCAGGGCCCAGGCCCAGGCCCAGGCCCAGGCCCAGGCCCAGGGCCCAGGCCCAGGCCTAGGCCCAGGCCCAGGCCCAGGCCCAGGCCCAGGGCCCAGGCCTAGGCCCAGGCCCAGGCCCAGGCCCAGGCCCAGGCCCAGGCCCAGGCCCAGGCCTAGGCCTAGGCCCAGGCCCCAGGCCCAGGCCCAGGCCCAGGCCCAGGCCTAGGCCTAGGCCCAGGCCCAGGCCCAGGCCTAGGCCTAGGCCTAGGCCTAGGCCTAGGCCTAGGCCTAGGCCTAGGCCTAGGCCTAGGCCTAGGCCTAGGCCTAGGCCCAGGCCCAGGGCCTAGGCCCAGGCCTTAGGCCCAGGCCCAGGCCCAGGCCCAGGCCCAGGCCCAGGGCCCAGGGCCCAGGCCCAGGCCTAGGCCCAGGGTTTAGGCCCAGGCCCAGGCCCAGGCCTTTAGGCCCAGGCCCAGGCCCAGGGCCCAGGCCTAGGCCCAGGCCCAGGCCCAGGGTTTAGGTTTAGGCCTAGGCCTAGGCCCAGGCCCAGGCCCAGGCCCAGGCCCAGGCCCAGGCCCAGGCCCCAGGCCCAGGCCCAGGCCTAGGCCCAGGCCCAGGCCTAGGCCCAGGCCCAGGCCCAGGCCCAGGCCCAGGCCCAGGCCCAGGCCCAGGCCCAGGGCCCAGGCCCAGGCCTAGGCCTAGGCCCAGGCCCAGGCCTAGGCCCAGGCCCAGGCCCCAGGCCCAGGGCCCAGGCCCAGGCCCAGGCCCAGGGCCCAGGCCCAGGCCCAGGCCCAGGGGCCCAGGCCCAGGCCCAGGCCCAGGCCCAGGCCCAGGGCCCAGGCCCAGGCCTAGGCCCAGGCCCAGGGCCCAGGCCTAGGCCTAGGCCTAGGCCTAGGCCTAGGCCTTAGGCCCAGGCCTAGGCCTAGGCCCAGGCCTAGGCCCAGGGCCCAGGCCCAGGCCCAGGCCCAGGCCCAGGGCCCAGGCCCAGGCCCAGGCCCAGGGCCCAGGCCCAGGGCCCAGGCCCAGGCCCAGGCCCAGGCCCAGGCCCAGGCCCAGGCCCAGGCCTAGGCCCAGGCCCAGGGCCCAGGCCCAGGCCCAGGCCCAGGCCCAGGCCCAGGCCCAGGGCCCAGGCCTAGGCCTAGGCCCAGGGCCAGGGCCCAGGCCTAGGCCTAGGCCCAGGCCCAGGCCCAGGCCCAGGTTTAGGCCTAGGCCTAGGGCCTAGGCCCAGGCCCAGGCCCAGGCCTTAGGGTTTAGGCCCAGGCCCAGGCCTAGGGCCCAGGCCTAGGCCTAGGCCTAGGGCCCAGGCCTAGGCCTAGGCCCAGGTTTAGGTTTAGGTTTAGGTTTAGGGTTTAGGCCCAGGCCCAGGCCTAGGCCCAGGTTTAGGGCCTAGGCCCAGGCCCAGGCCTAGGCCTAGGGCCTAGGGCCCAGGCCCAGGCCTAGGCCCAGGGCCCAGGCCTAGGCCTAGGCCTTAGGCCTAGGCCTAGGGCCTAGGGGGCCCAGGGCCCAGGGCCCAGGCCTCCTAGGCCTAGGCCCAGGCCCAGGCCCAGGGCCCAGGCCTAGGCCCAGGCCCAGGCCCAGGGCCCAGGCCCAGGCCCAGGGCCAGGCCTAGGCCCAGGCCTAGGCCCAGGTTTAGGGTTTAGGCCCAGGTTTAGGGTTTAGGCCTAGGCCTAGGCCTAGGCCTAGGCCCAGGCCTAGGCCTAGGCCCAGGCCCAGGCCCAGGGTTTAGGCCTAGGCCCAGGCCCAGGGCCCAGGGGGCCCAGGCCCAGGTTTAGGCCTGTGGCCAGGGGTTTAGGGGCCCAGGGTTTAGGTTTAGGCCCAGGTTTAGGGCCCAGGCCTTAGGCCCAGGGCCTAGGCCTAGGCCTAGGGGCCTAGGCCCAGGCCCAGGCCCAGGGCCTAGGGGTTTAGGCCCAGGGCCCAGGTTTAGGGTTTAGGGTTTAGGTTTAGGTTTAGGGTTTAGGGTTTAGGCCCAGGGTTTAGGCCCAGGCCCAGGCCCAGGCCCAGGTTTAGGCCCAGGCCCAGGCCTAGGCCCAGGCCTAGGCCTAGGCCCAGGCCTTAGGGTTTAGGGCCCAGGCCTAGGCCCAGGCCTAGGTTTAGGCCCAGGCCCAGGCCCAGGGTTTAGGCCCAGGCCCAGGGCCCAGGCCCAGGCCTAGGCCCAGGGCCCAGGCCCAGGCCCAGGCCCAGGCCTAGGCCCAGGCCCAGGCCTAGGGCCCAGGCCTAGGCCTAGGCCTAGGCCCAGGCCTAGGCCTAGGCCCAGGCCCAGGCCCAGGCCTAGGCCTAGGCCCAGGGCCTAGGCCTAGGGCCTAGGCCCAGGGCCCAGGCCCAGGGCCAGGGCCTAGGCCCAGGGCCCAGGCCTAGGCCCAGGCCTAGGCCCAGGCCCAGGGCCTAGGCCTAGGCCCAGGGCCTAGGCCTAGGCCTAGGCCTAGGCCCAGGCCCAGGCCCAGGGCCTAGGCCCAGGCCCCAGGGGCCTAGGCCTAGGCCTAGGCCCAGGCCTAGGGCCTAGGCCTAGGCCTAGGCCTAGGCCTAGGCCTAGGCCCAGGCCCAGGCCCAGGGCCCAGGCCCAGGCCCAGGCCCAGGCCCAGGCCCAGGCCCAGGCCTAGGTGGCCTCCAGGCCCAGGCCTAGGCCCAGGCCTAGGCCCTAGGCCCAGGCCCAGGGCCTAGGCCCAGGCCCAGGGCCTAGGCCCAGGGCCTAGGCCCAGGCCTAGGGGGCCCAGGGCCTAGGCCTAGGCCCAGGCCTAGGCCCAGGCCCAGGCCCAGGGCCTAGGCCCAGGCCTAGGCCCAGGCCCAGGCCCAGGCCCAGGGCCCAGGCCCAGGGCCCAGGCCCAGGCCCAGGCCCAGGGCCTAGGGCCTAGGCCCAGGCCTAGGCCTAGGCCCAGGGCCCAGGGCCAGGCCTGAGGCCTAGGCCTAGGCCCAGGCCTAGGCCTCCAGGCCCAGGCCTAGGCCTAGGCCCAGGGGCCCAGGCCCAGGCCCAGGCCAGGCCCAGGCCCAGGGCCAGGCCCAGGCCTAGGCCCAGGCCCAGGCCCAGGGCCCAGGGCCCAGGCCCAGGCCCAGGCCTTCCAGGCCTAGGCCCAGGCCTAGGCCTAGGCCTAGGCCAGGCCCAGGCCCAGGGCCCAGGGCCCAGGGCCCAGGGCCCAGGCCCAGGGCCCAGGCCTAGGCCTAGGCCCAGGCCTAGGCCTAGGCCCAGGCCCAGGCCCAGGCCCAGGCCCAGGCCTAGGGCCTACAGGGCCCAGGCCCAGGGCCCAGGCCCAGGCTCAGGGCCTAGGGCCTAGGCCCAGGCCTGTGGCCTAGGCCTAGGCCTAGGCCCAGGCCTCAGGCCCAGGCCCAGGCCCAGGCCCAGGCCCAGGCCCAGGCTCAGGCCTTGAGGCCTTGCGGGCCTAGGCCCAGGCCCAGGCCTAGGCCCAGGGC
>CM046543.1:1467500-1480000 GCA_024713555.1 Spirodela polyrhiza
CCCTTTTCCTCAGTTGAATCAGAAGAATCCGATAGCATGGATATTCTTCCCACGGTATTCAGTGCTCCATCAGCCGATGAAGAAGTAGAAGCCTCTGCGGGATTTTCTTTCAACTCCAGCCCGTTTCCTTTAGTTTCTTCGGCGGTCAATATGACTTCAGTGTTCTTGTTCAGCATTCCACACGCTTCTTTACTTCCATCTTGCCCAATAGCAGGCGCCTCTCGTTCAGATGGAACGGATATTAATGCCCCAACATCTGGAGGGCCCTGATTGTGACCAACCTTTGACTTTTTGCAAATGTTAGCGATAATATCCTGTTCCAGGGACAAATCCGAGACTGGGCCTTTGATGCAGCCCTCGGAGAATGGGTCAAGGAAATCGTTGGCCACTTCCTCACAGATCTTTTTCAAGTGCTCGCCAAGTGCATCAGTGAGGAGTGAGGGATCCTGTGAACAAGAACAAGAACAAGTCATGGAAAGAATTCGGAACGCAATTTGTAATTAGTTAATACGATTCTAACATGAAATGGCATATTTTTAATCTCAACCCATGAGGAGGTGATTCAATGAAGACAAGAAATATACGACCCTGATTGACCATGCCGAATGAATTCCGACAAACGCGATGGGGTTTTTCCTGTCTGAATGAATGAGGAACCCCAAAGATAGCGGGCTAAAACGAGGGGGCGCTTACCTGAATAACGATGTTTTTGCGACACATATTTTCCCATTTTTGACATACGTTTCCCGCCCAGGAGATCCCTCTGGATGATAAGTCAACGCCAAACAGGGACAATCCTTCCTCAAATGGGTTTGTGATGTCCTCGTCCATTTCCTTGGTGATAGCTTTGCAGCCTTATTTTTTCTTCCTCCCACTCCGAATAGATGGGGAGCTGCTCGGATGAAAAAAAATCAACAATAACTACACAACGAACTCTTCCCTTCAAAGCAGTCCTAAACAAAACTGCAAGAAAATTTAGGAAAAAAAAATCGAGAAAGGAACCCAATTGCTAATAAACAGAGAGATAAATGGCATCAATTCTCAATGCAACTTCCAGTCAGCTAAAATATTGTAAAATTTTCCCGATAAAATATTCGCACCACAACAAACAGCTGGAATAAATCCCCGTTGTTCCTCTACTTTCCTAAATTTACTTAAGAATATAGTCGATCAAGAATGAAGAACACGGGATCAATATCCATCTCGGAATATTGATCACAGTATAGATGATATCAAGCTCGAAGGAAAAAAACTTGCGAGGAAGCCAGAACAAAGTCAAACATAAACAAAAACTTGATGAGGTGATTCGCAGATCACGCACTGCCGTCATAAGCTCGCAAGTTTAAATGATATCTACATGGATAATCCGTCTACGACATACTCCAATTGTGACTTTCTTCTGAATACGGTTACTTCATCTTCTAGGGCAACAATTGTCGGGAGACATCAGAAGAAAGAGATGGCTTCTCAATGCCCTTTCAGTGTTCTACGAGATAAAGATGATCGAAGGGGAGAAGCTGGATTTTCACCAACGCAGCAGACAAACAATATGAAATTTCCGCATGAGATTGTCACAAAACCTAGGAATTAATAATACAATATATTTTTTATACAATAAAATTCTTCAGCCAGCACCAGTGGTCTAGTGGTAGAATAGTACCCTGCCACGGTACAGACCCGGGTTCGATTCCCGGCTGGTGCAGCTTTTTATATTGGTCACCCTCTTCCACCCGTCACTAAAATCCGAACCTTGTTTTTTTTTTCTCAATATCCTGTTTAGACAGTATTAATAAATAAATAAAATAAACTGATCAAATCATCTTCATCTTTCGTCCTCTGTATATTAAAATGTGCAAAACGGAATCTTTTTGGTTGGATCCATTAATAAAGTCCCTTAGCTATATTTTGTCCCGTCATCGCAAGTGTTTTTTTCTCAATATCCTGTTTAGATAGTGCTAATAATATAAATAAAATAAACTGATCAGATCATCTTTGATGTTTCGTCCTCTTTTTGATAAAATGTGCAAGACGGAATCTTTTTGGCAGGGTCCATTAATAAAATCCCTTAATTAATTTTAAATCCGTGTTTATTCGTTTCCAAATACGACAATTAATGGTAACGTAATAGATTGTTTCTCTTAATATTCACCCGTCAATTGCTGCTCAAACGTGAAGTCAAACATTAAATAGGCTGGATGTCCTAACAAAAATCCATAGAAAACTCGCTTCAATCACTCACTGAAGCGTACGTTGACCACTAACAAAGTCATATTCATCAACCGATGAAACAGTAGCCGCCGGTGAGGAATTTCCTCATCTAATCCGAAAAGCCTTGGATAACCCCCCGCCGGAAGATCTCAACTCCGGCGATGGGTTCTCAAGGGGAGGAGCTCACCGCCGGGAACGACGGCGGCGACAGCCTCCGCCGCTTGCCGGAGAGTGGGCTCCCGGCCGAGAAATCCGGCGGCGAGGAGGCCCTCTCGAGGACGGACTTCAAAGCTTGGTGAACGTTGTTCGTGAAGATGTTGCACTCGGTGTCGTAGTCGCCGGCGCCGCCTCTCTCGCAGGTCAACACGATGTCGTTCTTCACCCGGCCCCCCACCGTCGATATCTCCGCCTTCACCGTCCTCAGCCGGAGAGCCAGCAGAGTCTGTTTCAGATCCGTGAGCAGCTCCGGTCGGTCAGCGCAGCAGAGGGACGCCTTGATGGAGAAGCCGCGGCCGCCGCCGCCGCAGGGCGTGCCGTTGACCTCCACCTCCACCTTCACCTCGTCGGCGTCGGCGGGGACGTTGACTCCCTGGCTGATCTCCGTCGTGCTGGTCTTCAGCTCCTTTATGCGGCTGATGACCTCCGTCAGCAGCGCCGCCTTGTCCATCTGCATGGGATTCCCAGAGATTGATCAACAACTGATCTAAATCCATGTACCTTTAGTGGCGAGCTCACAATTTCTCATCCTTCTGACCTTGCCAGTGCCGGGGATGAGGGTCCTCAGAGTGGAGAGGTGGGCGTTGATCCTCTCCCTGCGCCTCCTCTCGGCCTCGCTGTGGCTCTTCAGCGCCATGGCGGCCCTCGGTTCCACGGTCAACCCGCTCTTCGCCGGCTTCTCCGGCGCCCTCACCCTCTCCCTCTCGAAGACCAGCGCCGTCTGCGCCGCCACCCCCCCGTGGACCACCTCCTCAGGAAATCCCCTCATGAGCTGGAAATCCCCAAAGTGAAGGGACCCCATCTCCCACCAAATCGTTGCACCAAAGGAGGAGCAGGAGGAGGAGGAGGAGCAGAAGAAGAAGAAGAAGAAGAAGAAGACTTATAAACCAGGAGGACGGCAAGCGGTGTAGAACCAGAAGGGCGGCCTCGGACGGACCAGCTGCAGCTTCTTCCGACTCCTCTCTCTTCTCCCCTCTTCCATTCTTCGGACAACGACTTCAGCGGGGAGAATGCTTCATCTTCCCCTTCCCCTTCCTCTTTGCAGCTCTCCGAAAATACTCTCGGCGCAGAAGAAGAGGGGACAGGAAGGAGAGGAGGTCAACCGGACAAGAGCGGGAGGGCTTCGCCAGCGAGGGTGTCCGCCTATTTCTACCGAGATTCAGCCTTCATCGGATCATCATCAGGAGCATAGTTTAATCCACATAATTCGTCAGAATATGGGCTCGGGACCATTAAAAACCTCTCCCCTGCCCTCATCCGTCCTCATCCAGGGCCGCCCCATCTGGAAGAACAGAGAAGCGGAATCCCGCAAGAAAACACCATCCCTGCTGTCATCGGTGACGCGACGATTAGTTCACTAGCCGGGAGATTGAATATCGTAAACCCATTTAAAAACTGATCTCCAGCAAGACATAATGGGATCCAAAACCAGTTCTTGCTTAACCTAATGGGAAGGTCTCCCATTTCCGCCCTCGTCCCTTCGCGAGGTCGGCGTCCTCCTGTCGTCGCGCACCAAGTCCCGCGCCTTCTTTATAGTTTCTCCTTGTCCGAACGCCGCCGATCTCACCCGGAAGCGGTCTTCTTTAGCCCAAGTGGCTGCGAGACGACCCCCCTCCCCGTTGACGTCGCAATTATTGCCCACCCCTCCGTAACCCTCATGGGCCGTCGCAATTGGGTGAGAAAATCGACTCCGAACGGTAGGAGAGAGAGAGATAGATATAGAGAGAGAGAGAGAGCCATTCCAGTGTCTCCAATCTCAGTCAGTCAGGTCTACATCCGCTTCAGCGGCTAGGAAACTGAAGATCCGAATAGACGTGTCAGCGGCGCCGCCGGAGTTTTTCCCCCGGAAATGGGTTTCAGAGGCTGTAGAAGTCACTTCTATTACCCATTTTTATATTATTTTCCCATTTTATTATAAATTATACACTAAAACATTGGGATTATAAATAAAAGTAAAAAATATTTTATTATACTTTTCCTAGTCTTTTTGAATATTAAAGTTCATTATACAAGGCTGTGCGGAGATTCACCGCGGGATCTAGTGGGGTTGGTGTGGGTATCTTAAGTTATACCCCCTGAAATGCCTAGATTTGGAAATATGTCCTTGGAGATGTTACGAGGGTTTTTTAATAAAAGGGGGGTGGGGGGTCGCATTCCATCTACTTCTTGTGGTGATCTCAATAGCTCCTCTTAAAGTCGTGGTCGACGTCAGAGGGGTTTTACTCCTAATACGATAGGTTTGTGTGGGGGACTCTTTTCTAATTTCGAGATTTTCAAGGATTAATCTAAAAAATGGTGAATTTTCGTATTTATAATATTTTAAGGATAATATAAATTGAGCATTTTCATCGTCATAGGTCAGCCTGTCGTCTTAGCAAATATGTTTTGATGAGAGGTGTCTTGTTGTATGAAGGGATGAAGAGAGAGAGAGAGATATATATATATATATATATATATATATATATATAACCTAAAAAATTCCAGGATAAAATAAGAGGAATTGGTGCACCTTGTTTTTTTTTTTTTTACTTGTTTCACGTTACAACCTCCAACAATGCAGCTTACCATTTTTCTTAGTACAAAAAAGGGAAAAAGAAAGAGACATGAACAGCTCAAGTTAGATGGGACTTATGATCTGGGCTAAATAGTAAATACTAAAGCAATTGGAAATAAGACCGGACCAAATTTTCTGGATTTTACTTTCAGTTGATTGATCCTGGAATAGGTCTTGAGCGTGAAACCCCTTTCCATTAACATTTTATGCCTAGTTTCTCCATTACATGTCGTTAAAGTTAATTTTAGGACGACTATCATATATTGTATTAAATTCCTTGATGATGTTATGATCCACAGGCAATAAAGTTATTTTGCTTAATTATTTGGAGTGAGGGAACCGAGCTTTTATGGAGCAATAGAGAGAGAGAGAGAGAGAGAGAGAGAGAGAGAGAGAGAGAGAGAGATGGGCCGGTTGGGGAAAACATTAGGCCCAAGGAGATCAGCCCATCCATCACAAGGAGATTCTTTCAATTCGATTCAGGCCCAGTTGCCCCATTAGGAAACGTGGCGCCTCCGTGGCTCCTTCTTGGATGACGTAGCCGTGTGGACTTGGTGACCCTCTATAAATATCATTCTCTGGGGTGGATATTTACGGTTTTGCCATCAATACTTCACTCCTAGGGGTATAAGAAGTGCGCTTCTTGTTATCCCCTTCCTCTCTCCACTCTGGTCTAAAGCCTCAGCAGCTATGGCGGCGGCGGCGGCAGCAGCAGCTTCCTCTGTCTCATCTTCTCTTGCATCCGCATCTCGTCCGTCAGGGACCCTCAAATCCGCGCATGGAGCTTCAGGCCTGGGCTTCCTCTCCTCGTCCTCGAAATCGCTGAGGCTTCTAGCTTCTCGGCTCTCCATCGATGCCGTCGCTGCAGGAGGCAAGAGTGGCTCCAGCCTCGGTGCTCGTATGGTCTCCGCGCCCTCCATAGAGAAGGCATCCCTTGACTTCGAGACTTCCGTCTTCAAAAAGGAGAAGATCACTCTTTCTGGACATGACGAGGTCTTCTAGTTTTAAGCCACGGTTATTTTTCTTTTAATATCTACTTTTCCTCCAGTTTTCATGATTTCTGTTGTTCATGGCCCCAGTTCATCGTTAGAGGAGGGAGGGATCTGTTTCCGTTGCTACCTGAGGCATTCAAGGGTATCAAGCAAATCGGTGTCGTCGGATGGGGTTCCCAGGTTTGTCTCTTTTCTTGAATTGAAGTCTCTAAACGTCTTGAAATTCTCGAAAGTTTTTGTACGTATGTTGAAATATCCGGTTTGTACTGCTACTGTACTTGGAAAGATAGGTAAAGCAAATTATAATAACGGATTCCAGCTATTCAACAGCTTAGTTTTTTCGAAAACATGTTTTCAAGTGCATTACTTGAATGCATGTACGCTCATATTGTATCTTTTTGCTGATTTACTGGTCGTAAACTTTTATCATGACATTATCATATGTGTAATTCTAAAATCATTGCTATCGGTCATGTAGGGACCTGCGCAAGCACAAAATCTCAGGGATTCACTTGCTGAGGTGAAATCTGATATTGTGGTCAAGGTTTGCGCCCTCTTGAACATTTTTTCATTTACTTGGTTTTGATTACTGCATTCATTTACATTATCACAGAATGTTGTAAAATTCTCTCATCAACTGTTTTATGCCATTATCTTAGAAGCTGACGTTTCTTTCGTATATCTTACATCTGCAATTTAGCTCTGCTTGTGTTTATTAATTATCTTTCTTTTTTTGTACCAGTTGAAAAGCATTTTTTTTGGAGTTTTTTAGACAATAGTCCATGTCTTTTTCTTTTAAGCATAATCGATTTTAATGTACTTGTGTTTTGCATATTCATCTTGCAGATTGGACTGAGAAAGGGTTCAAGTTCTTTTGCTGAAGCACGTGCTGCTGGGTTTAGTGAAGAAAATGGAACTCTTGGTGACATTTGGGAAACAGTCGCAGACAGTGACCTCTTGTTGTTGTTGATTTCTGACGCAGCACAGGTTTGCTGGTTACCTGATGTGTAATTCTGTTTATGTTCTTTAAAGGATAGTGTTGCCATATGCTCCACTTCTGTCCCTGTAAAAATCGTCGATAGACAAGTATCTTTTCATGTTTGTAATGAACTTATGCATCTGAGACATTCGCTTTCATCTCTCTTACAATCTTATTTCGTTTTTATGTCTGGGAAACAATTAAAAAAATCTGCTCGTTTTCTGGATACCATCGGTGATGTTTTGTTAATCAAGTATCAATTATGTTTTCACCCTTTTCTGTTTATCGGAAGGATGAGATCCAGTTTTAGATTCACATTATCTTGAATCCCATGAAATCAACTTATTTGCTGATTGATCATCTAAGCATTAGTTTCATGAACACAACATTCCCCTATTTATTAGGGTTGAATCTATTCTTGAGGATATCCAAAGTGACATCTGATAGGTTGGAATGGCACTTATTTTCATTCCCCTCCTACTAATCCCTACGTGATTTGTTTGCTTAAATTTCTTGTATTATTTATCAGTATGCTGTAGTCAATTCCAGATGGATGTTTCCATGATTGCTGCGGTTTTTTTTATGATATCCCGATTTACTTGATGATCACTATCTTTGTTACCTCTGGTTTTGTTATATCAACCGTCTAATCGTTGATTTGTGTCTTTACTTAAGTTGTAATCTTGTCTGTAACATTTTTTCCTAGATTAAATTAATTCGTTTTCCTTGCAATTCAGGCTGACAACTATGAGAAAATATTCTCTCTCATGAAGCCAAACAGCATTCTTGGTCTATCTCACGGTTTTCTTCTTGGACACTTAAAGTCCCAGGGAATTGATTTCCCCCCGAACATCAGTGTCATTGCTGTGTGTCCCAAGGGGATGGGTCCGTCTGTGAGGAGACTCTACATTCAGGGCAAAGAAGTTAATGGCGCAGGGATCAACGCCAGTTTTGGTGTTTATCAGGTGTGGGACCGTAGTATGAAGCTGTCCTCTAAGAATTCTCTACCTTCCATTACACGCACATTTTTTCATCATTCCTTCTGGGAAAATTATATCCATTCATTTCATTGACGGCAGACATCACATCACTTCTGTCTTTGTACTAGAATCTGCGTAATTATCTAATATATTTTATGTATACTTGATCTTTCCTTGTCCAGGATGTTGACGGCAGAGCTACTGATGTTGCTTTGGGGTGGTCTATTGCCCTAGGCTCTCCTTTCACGTTTGCCACTACATTGGAACAAGAATACAAGAGTGATATTTTTGGGGAGCGTGGTGTGCACTGTTTCCCTCCTATTGTCTCTGTTGACTTTTCCTGTTTATTTTTCTCTCGGGTTGACTTGGCAGCTTATTTTATGCGAAGGCATTCTCCTTGGAGCTGTGCATGGCATTGTTGAGTCTCTGTTTAGAAGGTACACTGAGAACGGAATGAGTGAAGAGCTTGCTTACAAGAACACCGTGGAATGCATTACAGGAATTATATCAAAGACGATTTCAACGAAGGTAGTGATCTGTGTTCCTGTCAGTGTGGGACCCCTTGTGAATTATTTCAAATGTCGAGAGAATTTTTTTCAACTCCTTGTAGGGAATGTTGTCTGTCTACAACTCCTTCTCCGAGGAAGGAAAGAAAGAGTTCCAGGCTGCTTATAGCGCGTCATTCTACCCTTCCATGGATATTCTATACGAGTGCTATGAGGACGTTGCTTGTGGTAATGAGATCCGGAGTGTTGTTCTGGCTGGACGGCGCTTTTATGTAAGCCCTTTTCTTGTTTTCGCATGCAGATTCTAGATAGAAATGAACACTACAAACGTAGGATGAATCGGTTTTTTTGTCTGTAGGGAAAAAAATGCTTAAATGTTTCATTATTTCCGGATGTACTCTCTGAGAATCTATCTGGGTAAGAAAAAGAATAGACCAGTTTTTGAATTACATGATGATGAACAGGAAAAGGAAGGTTTGCCTGCCTTCCCAATGGGCAATATAGACCAGACTCGGATGTGGAAGGTTGGTGAGCAAGTCCGTTCAAAGCGCCCTGCTGGTGATTTGGGTCCTCTGCATCCTTTCACCGCTGGAGTTTATGTGGCAACGATGATGGCACAGGTAATTATGGTTATTGTCTCCTAATATTTTGGCAGAATCTTCACCTCTGATCTTCTTGGATTGGAACAATGCATGGTTTTCTGCAAGTTTTATAATTTGCGAGTCCCCTGAGCAGATTGAAGTGTTGAGGAAGAAGGGTCACTCGTACTCAGAGATCATAAATGAGAGTGTGATTGAAGCCGTTGACTCCCTGAACCCTTTCATGCACGCCCGGGGCCTCTCCTTCATGGTGGATAACTGCTCGACGACAGCCCGGCTGGGGTCTAGGAAGTGGGCCCCCCGATTCGACTACATCCTCACACAGCAGGCCTACGTGGCTGTAGACAAGGGCTCAGCCATCAACCAGGATCTCCTCAGCAACTTCTTGTCTGATCCGGTGCACGGTGCCATTGAAGTCTGTGCCCAGCTGAGGCCAAGCGTTGACATTTCGGTGCCTGCAGATGCTGACTTTGTGCGCCCTGAACTGCGTTGAAGAAGCTGGTGCTGAGGCGGTGGAAAACCTTTTGTCGAGAAAAATGGAGGGGGGGGCTCTCTAGAGATGAAAGCCTCGCTAGTGCAGCAGGTATTAGAGTGGTCGCCATGTGATGTTCCGGATTTCCAACTAGTTTATCTTTTATTTTTGCTTGGCACTGTTGGAGAATGGAGAATAATCGTTGGAAATCTCCTGATGTTTCCTGTCAGATGAACCAGTTTACTATTGTTCTTGTGTTGGTGAACTGTAGCTGTGGCTTCTTGACCGAGATGAGAGTAAGAATTTATCCAGAGATATGAATCTGACACGAGAGTTCTAATGCATTCTTCTAAGAAATTCCATGCATCATTTGGGCTGTATAGATTTCTAATTATATTCCAATATCGTTTTAATTTGTTTAGGCGGATGACTAAAAACCAATCACATAATCTGCTACGCATGATTCGTTTATATGGCTCAGTTACGAACTAATTCTACGTATTGGATGGGACGCGCACTCTAAACATGTTTTACATTCCCGAAAATTTTTCAATCGTTTTGCCGTTTCTCTTCTCTTTTTTCATGGAAAACCCTTAAAATGCTCATATTGACCCATTTTGGCGTAGCAATGTTCTTGCCCGGAGGTGCTTCACGTCGTATTCGTCCATTTAAGCGTGGTTGATCTTTCCAAGCAACTATCAATCTTCCTGGTGATAATTCGTGGATCATTTTAATTAAGAAAATGACAGTGGCTATATATATGTATTTATATTTATATAAAATCAGAGCAACAAAAGGGTGGCAACGACCTTTGAGCTCTCTTATCCGCATGGCATTCCCCTGCACAGCGCAGAACGAATCCCTCCGGCGTGCTACCCGATCGGCCGCCTTGGACGGCACCGAAGATGGAGACGCCGGGCGGCGCCGCCGATGTGCCGGTCGGCCACTAGACCAACAGCTAGCAGGGCGCCAAAACCCTCTCTCAAATTTTCTGTCACGGCCCACCCCTTGTTCTGCTGTGGCAGAAGATGGGGCCCTCAAGAGGCCTTAGCCCAGCTGGTGAAGAGGAGATCTTGCAGAAGAGGCTGGCGGTGGAGCCGGAGTTGGCTGTGATGCGGAATTCTTTCAAACTTCCCGGTCAGACCGAAAGAAATTTTGATTAAATATTGGATATCATTTTCTAATCGGGCCGCTCTGGAGTTCTTGGATCAACGTGATCGGTCGATATCACTCGTCAGCAAAGTTTTCCGTTGTTTTTTTTTTCTTTAACGCATAGCGACACTGAAAAGAAGAATCTGTGGAAAAAGCATGTGCTCTAAAGAATTCTATTTATACATTAAATGATGAACATCATTCGAATTCCCGCCCCCAGCGACCCGCATCGGAAGAAGCTGATGAACGGGCATTTCGTTCTGAATAAACACAAGATCGATCCAACGATGTGGTTGGCCTGCGGGGTTAAAAAATTAGTGCGGTCCGATGTTGTTCCAAGGAGCGCAAAGTTTCAGGACGCGAGGGAAGACGGGCCACCATAACGTCTCAAGTACGCGTCACCTACGTGCCCGTGGAATATCGCTGCCGGACGGCGGGTTAAAAGAATGGCGCTGTCGATTGTGGGAGGGGCCGCCGGAGAAGAGAAGGAGAGGAGAACCGAATGAGCATAGTCGATCCGAGAGCTCCGTGCTTGACCGGGCACGGTGTCGGCGGTTGCGTGGGAATCCCTCCGGCGAGTAATCAAGCTCTCCGGCGGCCCACCTGCTCAGAACTTGTTTATCAGGCTCGAGGCGGCCGGTGGGCCGGCGAGATCCTCGGGTATGATGCCCAGTGGAGAGTCTTATCCTCCGGTGGGAAGACTCGGGAGGAACGGGTTGAAAAGCTGGTGGCTGGATCAGTGTAATGCGGCTCTGGTGCTGTGGGGGTTGGAGAGGAGAGGGGTTATTCTCTCTCGGCTGGTGCAGGAGGGGGGATGACGCTGGTGTTCTTATTCTAACTCGAGCGTTTCGAGGACGATGTCCAGACGCCGCGTCGGCATACGAGCCCGATAAACCACCTGCATTTAACCCCATTCCATGATGGTACCGTATAGCGTAGGCTTGTCTTCTCGGCACAGCTGCTGTGTTCCTGTCTCTGAGAGCGAGTGAGTGAGTGAGTGAGTGAGTGAGTGAGGGAGTGAGTGAGTGAGTGAGTGAGTGAGTGAGAGAGAGAGAGAGAGAGAGAGAGAGAGAGAGAGAGAGAGTTCCCTCTACACCGACGATATCATGGGCTGGGAAGAGCTGGGGTGAACACTCTTTATTCTCAATAAAACTGAAAGCTTCATAACAAGCTTGAGAGAGCTATCATGTTTCAGCCTTGTGCTGCGTATTTGATAGAGTTCGGCTCTAGAATCTGCGGTGTATGGGTTGGATGAGATGGGGATCAAGTAGAAACGTGGGTTTTCGCTCGCTGTTCCAGCTCACTTGCAGAGGGGTCTGATGGGTGCCAGTCCATCTCCAACATGATACTCCTGCCTCTACTTCTGTGTTCCTTCGATTGCACTTCTGTGTTATTATGGCTCTGAAGCCGAGTCCCATGTGATGCAAGATTGGACGTGATGAGGGTTTTAATGCGTTAGATTCTCCCACAATGTTCTCACGTATAATTATTTTTTCGACTTTTTATTCACTGATGTTTGGCACAGAGAGAGAGAGAGAGAGAGAGAGAGAGAGAGAGAGAGAGAGAGAGAGAGAGAGAGAGATAGGGGGCAACAAGGTCATTTTCGTGTTCGTAGGAGAGTATCTTAGAAGAACTGATCGGCAGAGATAATGACAGATATAATATGTAAAGAGAAGTTTAACTCCCTTTTTGAGGGCCGGTTGTTGAGATCAAACGCGTCCGTTTGGGTTGAAATCTTCATTTTCTCCTTGCGAGGTCTAAACATTTGTCATCTTCCTCGTAGGTTCTCTTTATTCTTGCATCGGTCTGTAACTCCTGTTTCCTCTCTCTCTCTCTCTCTCT